>JAUCMT010000051.1:6644494-6667210 GCA_032357475.1 Enteromius thamalakanensis
GTGTATTTATTGAGTTTTCTGTTATTCTGTGTTCATAGTATCATATTTGGAAAGGTGGTCCTCGAAATGTTTTCAAAAAGTCAATGGTGGGCCCTGAGTCGCAAAAGGTTGAGAACCCCTGCTCTATACGGAATTTAAGCCTTGCAGAAGTGGGCTAACTTTGCATTAGCCTTGCTCTTTAAGACAACATGTCCTTTCAACTGAAAATATCAATGAATTCCTATCTAAAAGAAACTACTGTTGATTCCAGAGAGGTGGATCACATTAGTAAAGCCACCGAGAGGAAGGTTTGCATAATATCTACCTCCCCACAATGGCTGTCCGAACCACACTGCCTTATGTCATACTGTTTTGCATGTGTTTGCATAGACTTACAAAGCAAACGCTGTTCTCATCCAGAGATTCAAGGCCATTAACTCAAATTCACATTACCAGCCACTAATGTATGTGTAGAGAGAGAAAAAATATGAAGCAACACAGATGCTTTGATTTTTCAATGTTACGATTTCAATTCTTTCCTCATTTTCGCAGAGCAGTGTGATGACCCGAAGGCATTCACCAAGTACACATGAAAAAATGCAAACCCCTCCACATAAGGAAAACAGATGGCTGCTGGACAGAATCGAACGTTAATATTACAACACACCCCATATCATTCTGATGTGATGATGACACTGTATCTTGAATCACATATGCTGTCTCCACCAACACAAATCAAGCTTAGTCTACTGAGAGAGATTCATTTCCGAATGATCTGAGGATATTGCAGAAAACCTCAACTCGATTCATTTTAGCTCATGACAAGCATTTATGAATGGCTGAAAGTTAATCAAATGGGATCCTCTTTTTCAGTCAATAGACTAAATGACATCTGCAAATATAAAAAAGGGAGGGAGGAAACGTGAAGTCACAGGCATTAGAAAGCCAACATAAACTTGTAATAGCACGCTTCCCATCTTCCACGGTGATGCATTGCTCCTAATACATAAACATTTAACAAGAAGACTAATCACATGTCTGGATGGAAACGTTAAAAACCTTTCCATTTCTCCAACGAGTGTAATACATGCAGCACATTTTGTAATGACCTTACAAATTTTTATTCATGCAGGGAGTGTCTTCACTAGTTATGTAGGTCAGATTTCAATATCTTATCCCACATTGCCTGTCTGAGTTAAAGAATAGATGAACTAATGAAATCAGACTTTGATCTCAAGCCTTTTGGGAAAGAAATGCTTCAACGGTGCGTTACAAAAATGAATTCAATATGAGAGCTTTCCTATGAAGTGGTTGTTTTGGACCTGGTGGGTTTATATATAATAATATTTTAGTCCAATGGCATCCAGGCAATGTGCACAAACACATGAGCTGTTATTAGTTGGGATGCTTATCTTGCACCGTACATACAGTATAACAAATGTAATGTATTATTGCTTGTTATTAAAGGTGTTGTGAATCTATGACCATTTCAAAGAGTTACGCATCAATGTTCTCCAAATAATTGCTGTTAGAGTGGCATAGAATTGGCATGCTACCTGATGCAGGAAATTGGAAAGATGAGAGGAAATATGAGCAGCGTACAACCACTGTGCCAATCAATAACAGCTCATTGCTTTAGCAGCTATTTAAATCTTATGACAACACATTGGACAAAAAATAGAATAGAAGTCAAGGGGAACTGAAACTGTTCAGGTATTCTTCAAAATATCTTTTTTGTGAGCATGTTCAGCACAAGAATGAAAGACATATGGGTTTGGAAGTGTTGACACAGTTTTCATTTTTGGGTGGACTATGCCTTTAAGAATATCAAATATCAGATTGGATGTAGCAGCCCTTAATACGACTGCAGAAAAATACAATTAATGAAAGCTGTATAACAACACAGGCTAGAACCCAAGCTGTACATATACATATTGCTGTAATTTTATCATCAAAATCGATATTTTGAGCAGCACCAAGAGAGCGGAGCTGCTTTAATATGCACACAGATGCCTCCAGCTGACTCTACAGGCTTAAGTCAAGTCTGGGAATCTTTCAGACAGACTGTAATACAATTTAGGCTTCACATCATTCTTTTTTCTAAAGCAAAGTGGCCAACAGAAGAGCATTTTTCAATGCCTAGCACATGTATAACTATCAGAGTTCAACTTAAAATATTGATATGTGAGTGCAAACCCCTTCAGCGCAAAAGGGAAAGCTGGATCTAAATGTGGGCATCCTCATTTGCATAGACCAAAGGATTAAACTGGGGTCTGGCTGCAAGGAACTCCTCTGTGAATCATTCAGAGAAGTGTAAAGTGTGTGTATGGTATATATGTATGTATCTATGATTAGTATATATGCATACAAAAATATAATAAATACAGCACTATAAAAATACAGAGCTGTGATGTAACGTAGTAATGTAACATCATTCAGATCATTTAATACAGTATAATTTTTATTGTAGTTTTTTACAAAATAAACGACACGTCTGCCTCTTGAATTTTAAGATGTGGGTCCATTTAATCATGAGTGATCATATTTGCTGACATCTAACAGATTGAAAACCCAGGATCTATACTAGACCAAAGAAAACAATACTTAAAACTTCAGATGAACGCAGTAGTTTTTAATCTGTACAAATATATTAATATTGCAATAAATAACAACACCTCAATTTCCATTACTCATTACGAAACGTTCTGTGCTTATGAGGGGCAATTCGTAGTTTTTTTCGCTTTTTTTTTTTTTATCGGTTTCCTTGTTCATCTCATGATTATCTTAACGGTTGATTTAACGATAGCATCTATCGGAGGTCTACTAAGTTTAAGCGCCCTTAATAGTAGGCTACGTAAGAAACAGTCCACCTCTCAGAGACCGTGAATATTACTACATAAACGCTTTCTACACCCAATCCAAACCAGAACAGCAGCACTTAATGGGGCAAATACCACCGCTTAAACATGAGCTATTTAATGTACAGCTATTTAGTGGAGTTTATTATAGGAGAGCACGCGCGCGCACGCATATTCTAGCCGCTGCACTTTCCCCGCTCGCGCAGGCGTTTCACTAGCAACTTATGAATAAATATAACGGGTACCAGCTATGTTTTTGTACTTACCGGTTGTAGAATACTGTAAATAATCGAGAAAATGGATATTGGGGTGTCAGTGTTGCTCAGCACTGCTCTCTCCAGTGATCCTCCACGAAGACCGCAGCGAGCCAGCTGAGAAACCCGGTGCCAGAGAGTCGCATCGTGAAATTGAGAGATTTCAACAAAAAAGAACAAAAAGTCCACACGAAACTGGATTGTGCTGCAGAGAATTGCACTTCAGAGAGATGAAATTATGAATGTTCATTAAAAATCTCCAGGTGGGGAAGGGGTTTGTCGAGCTAGCTTTGCTGCTAGCTACCACCAACCAGCTGTTCGCACGGCGTTCCTGACTGAACTTTACAAAGATATGACTGAAAACGTAACTAAACCTGTCACGTATCCGCCTTCCATTTTAATGTTTGCGAATATATGAAGAGAGGTGTGCTGTCCACGCGTCCCGCCGCCACTTGCCACGGGAGACTTCGGTTCAACATTCAAAAGCGTGAGCGCGCAGTGCTGTCCCGTGCGCGTCGCCGTGACCACAGAAGCGCGATTGGCGCAGAAGTCTAGATGATATTATCAGGGCAGGAGCACTGTACCATTAATTATTATTTTTTAATAGAGTATTTCTTGTTAGGGCTCGATGTATGGCATTTTAAGATCTTGAAATTGCCGAACTGTGCTCATTTTCTTAAAAAAAATCACGTAGGTTAATGTTAGTAGGACTCGTACTGTCGCACAGTTATTATGCAAACGTTCATATAGCCCACATTGGTCCTATAGTGCAATATATGCAGTAAGTGTAAACCATGATTGTAACAGAAAAAAAAATGAATTATACTTACATTAGCACCCTGTTATAAAAAGATTTGCAGACGATTATGTTTTGATTAAGTTTAATGTATTTTAATATATATTGAGTTATGATCATTATTGAGTTATGTCATTATTTACTGTCAATAATTACTCACATTTGAAACATGTACAGGTGTTTTTCTTGAAGACCAAATATATTTTAAAGAATGTTGGTTCCCCAACAACTGACAGACTTCAATAGTACGAAGTAAAAACATTAATATTACTGTTACTGTTAGCTTTTAAACACCAAAATATAACATGGTATAAATAAAATGAACAGTAATAACAATAAAGTACACACAAGTATACTGTTATTTTCTTGTCTCTTTTATTATATCAAAATACAAAACATTTTTGAAGCAGGGAAAAAAATTACATGGGTCTAGCATCTGAAAATGTCAATGAGCTGTACCAGTACTGAGTGATGTGAACCGAAGTGTTGAGGGTGAGGTCAGTATCTACCACTGTAGTCTTCTTCTTCTTTATTAGTTACTATTATAGTTTTTTTTTTATATATATATACTTGGCAGCTCCACGTGAATCTATTCTATCTGAACTATATATGTAAAATCTATAACCTTAGTCTTGGTGAATAAAGCAGGTCTAATTCTCTTTAAAAAAAAAACAGCATAATTTCCTTGCTCCACTGTGTCTGAGGTTGGGTAGCTGTTAGAGCTTTTGAGCTTCTGGAGAATGAAAAACTGTAGCACTTAAAGTATTGATTGAAATGTATAATGTAAGGGCAACCATTACAGAACGGTGCAATTAATAAGAGCACTGTACAAGAGAGGTAAACAGAGTTAACCCTATGGTTGCCGCTTCAAATTTCATTTATCAGAAACATAAAAGCACATCAAAACAAAACAGCAAAGCTATTGAACAGCAGTGACAACAATCCAAATGAGATTAAACGATACAAAAAGTGGTTTAGCACATTCCTTAATGTGTGGCTCAACATATCAGATAACATTCATCAGTAATTAGAATAAGAAATTACACTTTTGAAAAAGTAGGTCAGCACCCCAAAAAATGAACAATTTGTCCTTTATGTGCATCTTAAGTTAGCAGTTCTCAAATATCATTTGTAGCAATGGGAATTAAAATAAATTATGGCCATTATTTTATTTTGTGGGGGATCATATATAATATATCATATATAAAGCAAACCATCTGAAAAGAGGAAGAACATATTTTATTTTAAAAACAACAATGACACACTATACAATTCTGGTATTGTTTATGATTACAGTTTGATGTTTAATTAATTTTAGTTTCTGTGCAGGCAAATGTGGAGTGTACAGCATATGGATTGAAACCCACATCAATGGAAAGCAATGGAAAGTTAATGCCATCTAAATTGACTCTGAATGAGGTCATATCGTGATGTGCAAATCTGCAAATGATTGTACAAATGAAATTAAAAGAGACCGTGATGGTGCAAATGCATTCCAGTACAACCTATGTCAAAGCTACCGAAAGGGTTAACATCCTTATTCACAATATTTCACCAAAAAAAAGCAAGGAAATGAACAAATAAAAAATAAAGGCTCACATCAAATTGCCTTTTGAAAAAAACAAAACTGTGTTGCACCGTAATTCTAACCTCTTATAGTTTGTTTTCCTGACTGCCAAGTGTCTGGTTCCAGTATATTCTAATATACCGAAGCTCATCTCTAGTTTTTGGTAGCACATTCAGGTAACAAGTAATTTTTTTTTCAGGTATTCATGTGTGGTTTTCTCTCATTTACTCTGTAAATCTACAGGAAACATGGAGAGTAATGTGAGTTATTTCTGGTCTGGACCACAAAATAGATCAGCAATAGCACCAAGTCATGATATGTTCAATGGTATGGCTGCTTACACACCACACTGAGGTCTCTAAAAAAGATTACGGTGATTGTTAGAATACATACCTACTACAAAAGCAGTTCGCATCATTTGCTATTCGCTAATGACCACACCTTGCTACCATGAGCATCTAACAGCAGAAAGAACATATACTGTATTTCTCCATAAACAAGACAGCTAAATTGGAACAAATCTTCTTGGTTTTTCTCGCAGTACAAAATTAAAGATTCCCCAATTCGCATTTTATTACGTAACTATAAATATCTGTTATTTATACATACAGTACACTGTCAAAATATTTCTACTGGTACAGTCTGTTGACTATAAGAATACAGAATACATACGTATATCTTGGTCTGTGCTGCTATACATATTGCAGGTGCCACACAATCTACCCCCACAACAGACCGTCTAACGCCGTTTTAGTCAGCAGACACAAGATCTTGTGCTGACAGCACTGTAGCTGGACTACCTTACAAAAACAAAGAAATCAAATCCATCTCTGCAGGTATATTTGACTCGCAGAATTCAGTAACTGGTCAATTTTGATGCAATTTTCTGTTCTTTACGCGCCAAATTAATGCTCATGAGAATACAGTTCATTTTACATAGATGAGATTCTCACATGCTTTTTTTGGAATTGAGAACGTGAGCAGAAATGTCACTTTAATATCAGTTTTATCTCTCATTGTACATTGTCACTTTTTTTTTATGTTTTGTATTGTATGAACCAGAGCTGTACTGTATGACAATGAAAAAATAATAGATAACACCTTCCACTTTGGTTTGCGATACTAATAGCATGTGTAACTTGTGTAATGTTATTCCATATATATATATATGGAATAACATATATATATATATAAGGGATGGCCTGCTACATGTTTTCCTAAACCACTGAGACAGACCGTAAATGACTCTATGACCACTGATCCATCAACAGCCACAGTGTACCACATATTCTCATTTACAAAAAATATATATTGCATGACTTGCATTTTTTTTTTATTTACACCTTGTGGTAGTTCTGGTATGTGTGTCTGTTGTGGAGCTGGTGTCCTGAAAATCCCTATGTGTTTCCTGCAGGCTCATGGTGCACTAAGTGCCACGTGAGGACATGACCGCCACGCTCTTCTCTCGTCCTCTACATTGTGCTGATCCCATGCTTCCTCCCTCTCGATCTGAGACTGTGTACTAAAACGATGAGCAGCATGATTATTCATATGCTTTTTGTATCCCTGATGTACTATAAGAGGTCATCTTTTGAGAAGTTAACTTATAGGTTAGTTTGTTAACTCATTAGTGGCATCAGTAATCGAAAAAGACTTGTAAATTTGTACATGGATGCATAAAATACGCAACTGTCATAAATAAAAACTAAAGGAAATTAATGAACACACAGTAAGGGTCATTTTAAGGGTTAAAGCGCTATGAATTTCATCTGCTCAGACTGTTAAAACTGCATTAAAGGCCGTGCTGGATGTGCAATGCATTGTGTTTGTGTCACGTTACTTTTTACAATTATTTTTGAAAGTGCACATGAATTTATATCATTGCTCTATTCATCAAACTATCATATATAAGCTATTATTTATTTTTAAATGACAGAATAATGTATCTATAAGTGGCAGTTTTTTTGTGCAATGTTCCTCTCTGTTGAAATGAAATAATAAACAATTCTAATAATCAAATAATAATATTTCATTATATGATAGGTAGATAAATAATATTATATCTTGTTGCACCCATATTATGATTCATCGGTTCATTAACATTCAGCAAAAATCCCAAAATCATGCTAAAAAAGGTAATAAAAACAAATCTGTTCTTTATTATGTAAACATGTATATAATAAAACAGGGTTAGACTCTCAAAAACTTCTCTAGACCTTCAAAACTGTAACATTTTAGCTCTTTTTTCTGCGACTGGAAGCAAACTGCTCCAATTTCGGCATAAATCAGCATCCAAACAGCTTCTGCAACTAAACAATCAACAGACCAGCTAAAACCGGTTTGCTTATGAGTAAAGCATCTTTCATTCCAAGATGAAGTAATATTCAGGCATTTGCCAGTTCTGCAAAATGTGCACTTTCTAGTAAGTTGCTTTAGTAAGCAAGTGTCCGCTCTGAACATAAATGTGATGTAAACATAAGTAAAGAACGTTTCGTGAAAAAACTACAAGATACACACTCCAAGGATATGAGATGAGGATAACAAAACATAGATTTACTAGGATGCTTTTTAGTTAAAAACGATGCACCTCAGAGAATTATCTGGAATGGAAAAATGCTAATCTTGAGACGTTTTGTCAAAAGCAACAGAATTTCATCACTGTTCAGATATAAAATGGTTACGGTGTAATAAGGAATAAACCAACTAATGCTTGAATGTATATCTACCATGGCTAAAATGCTACTAAAAAAGATAAAGGTTCAGAAAGTTATAATGAATCTCATCTTACACCGCCCAAGAGTCGAATCAACTTAGCATTAATTATCTCTCAAAATCCCCAAACAGCTCATTTATCTGGCAGCTCTAGAGTTAGCCAATCTGTTCAACGATTGATGCTACAGTAGCAGAAGTCCCCTGCAAAGCAGAATGTGAGCTAGACTGGTATCCAAAAAACGTTCACCAACAAAATAAAGAAGTTGCAAATCCAACGTGAGAGTGAATGCAAGTGGACTGAATCAGTTACAACACGTAAATAGCTCTTTTGGCTCAAAAATGCTCTCATGCATTTCAACCCTCATGAAAAAGTAACATATTAAAAACTGAATCTAAAATATGACATGTTTTATATCAATATATTCTGTTGCGTGCATATATTGGCCAATTTATTCAAAATTACTAAAATTTTATAATACATTGTGCAATATATGCTATTATATTATATACAGTTTTTGTTTTTTTGACATATTACAGTACATTCCTAGCATTTTGGATATTCATTTCGATATAATTCTTTTGTATGAAGGCTTTAAATAAAAAAGGAACACAATATTTAGATAATTAAATAGTTGTTTTTTTTTGTTTGTTTGGTTTTTTTTTTTAGAAAGCACCATATTTGACATTTGCCCAGTGAAATGGATCAAAAATACTTAGGATAAGCACATCTCCCGAATGAACGAGATGATCAGTCGCTTCTATCTATCTAAAACAGTGTGTTTTGACACACACAAATAGAATACCTAACTTTAGCAAGTAGGTCTCGTCTAATCTGGTTACTTGATTTACAAATAAAACAAAATAAAAAGTATGAACAATCAAGTCTTTGCTCAAAATGGTAAGCCATTCACACGACATACAAACGACGGCTCAATCAAGATTCGGTAATCTGAGCAGGTCTCACGGCACAACGCTAAATAACACGTGTCGAGCTCAGAATCGCTAAAAGCTTAAAATGGTGTCTGACTCTTCGACAATCAATCTCCTGATCCAAATCAACATCTTCCACAAGGGTTTTTCTTACGCCTAAAAGGTGCACTTGATGCGCTGGTCTGTCGTGTATAAGCTAATTTTACATCCAAACAAATAAATAAAATATTCATTATACGCAGCTACGACAACAGCGTAGCTTCTCCAACTGTCACGTATCCTTCCCAGCTCAGAACTCGCGCTCGCTTATATTTAACTCTCCGATGCTAGTCAAGTATAAATTATGTTATCATCGATGACCCTCAAAGCGCCACAGCAGACAGCAAAAGTATGGTCACATTAGCGAAATTTCGGCTAAATTTCTCACCGTTAAAGTGTTATTGTTTATCGACAATATTAGCAATGTCCGAAGCGCAGCTCAGAAAAACATCGCTTTTAAACCAAGCAGTCAACGCGGTGGACCTTGTGAACTTCAAACCTTTTGCAAAATCTTCGCGCAAAACCGCAATTCACCCGCTAAAATTCGCCAAATGGTTAATGTGACCACAGTTGAAGGCTAATCAGACAGATGGTGTTGAAATCCTAAAACATCAAATACTGAGGTGTTCAGGATACGAGGTGTAGTCAGGCAAAATTTTGGCGAAATTTCTTGTCTATCGTCAATAGCGAAACAATGTATGCTTACGCGGAAGTCACCTTTAAACCAAACAACTTTTTGTTGGGCATCGCAGCAAATCCGTGAAATCTAATGTGGGGAAATGCAAAACTACCAAATGTGTAAATTCCTGATAAAGTTCGCAGAACAACATTAAATATGACCACATCTTAACAGAAAGCTGCTTGGATTAAAAGTAACTTAACATATGGCGACACTATTGATAATAGACAACAAACCATTTTTGTGCACAAAATTTTGTCGAAATGTGACGGCACCTATAAGCAGCAGCCATTATCTGCTGGAAGATCAAATTAATAATATATTATAAACAGAGTTCAGTCTGAAGACTTTTTATAGCACCTTATGTAGGCTGTTACAATGCCTTTAATGTGGTGATTGGCCATTGGGAGGGGCTTAGCCATGAACCACACACCCATAACCCCTTTAACCTGCCATCTGGAGGTCAAGGGTTCACATTTACTTGCTTTTCGATTTGAATTCGGCTGAAGAAACAGTACAATGCTCAGCCATCTGTTGCAGTTTTAGACATTTTTCATATGTACAAGCTTACTGCACAGACACAGAACATGCCACCTCTCATCTGACGGCCATTACATCCCCCCTGGACAATGTCTAGCACGCTAAAATGTACATTTGCCCAGGTATGTCTTTTCAGACAGTGAAAATACATGTCTTTTTGTAGAAAAGAAGCACCGTTGGATGATAGAAACACAATAAAAACCTTTGGCCGCTGGGAGTAGCCCTCTCATCCCAAAGAGATTTTCCCATAAGGGTCTTCACAGAGGAGAGAGACAGGCGCTGGGTTGACGTTTCCGGTTTAACCAAAAAACAAAAAAGGCTCAAAAATGGCCTACAAAGGCAGTAGATTTCATTTTTTGTCACTTGAACTGAAAAAATTAAACAAAACTAAACAAAACATAATAGGAATAAGCATTAAGGAGCCCTATTAAGGCCAAAATATGCCTTTTTATGTAAGGGGGCATCGCATATTGATGACAAAAATACTATAGTTTATTATGGCACAAAATCCTATCCTCCTCACAGTACAGTACACTTTATAGTCTTATTGATTAAGGAAGCTGTAGTATTTTTGGCATTACTATAGTACTTTCTAAATAGAGCTTGATAACTGCGAGAAGTAAGGTGAGCATTAAAAAAAACAGTATCACTTACAGTAGTCACCAAGGTTTTGCTTCAGTGCAAATTTGAGTTCAAAAAGCGAGTAGGAGGATATAGCTGCTTCTGTACATATGATTATCAAAAATGGCATTGAAATGAAATGTTCCCTTATTCAAATGGCTGCCATTGCCATTCAAGCCTGTCTCTCTGCCTGTACTATAGCTTTATCAGAATTGTTGTGCTTTGTAGAAAAGTGTTTCCATTTTCTCCTGAAATGTGGAGGAGGAGTATTAGTATTAGTGTGTGAGTAGACAACGCATGCAGCATCTCAAATGCACGCATAATCATGCGTAAAACCATCAATAACAGCCACAGTGGTAATATATGTTAGAAATTCATACGCTACCATTTAAAAAATGTGCGGTCAGTAAGATTTGGTAAAGGAAATCAATATTTTAACTAAGCATGGATACATTCAAAAAATGATTAAAGGTGACTTAATTTAAATAAATTATGTTCTATTCATCATCGAAAAATTGTGAAAAAAATCAGGGATTTTACAGAAGTATTGAACAGTACAATTGATTTCAACAATAAGAAATGTTTCTTAAGCACCAAATCAACATACTAAAAGGATTTCTGAAAGATCACTTGCCATTAGAGACTGCAGTAAAGGCTGCTGAAAATTCAGCTTTGCACTTTGCA
Organism: Enteromius thamalakanensis; assembly: GCA_032357475.1. NCBI lineage: Eukaryota > Metazoa > Chordata > Actinopteri > Cypriniformes > Cyprinidae > Enteromius > Enteromius thamalakanensis. Next base: position 6,656,154 of record JAUCMT010000051.1, read on the forward strand.
GGAATAAATAGCATTATTAAAAAAAAAAAATGTTAAATACTAAAACTACTACTGCAAAAACTATTATTTTATATTGTAATGATATATTTGTTTTTAATGCATTTTTGATCAAATAAATGCAGTTTAAAAACACTCATACTGACCTTACACTTTTGAATGGTAGTGTTCATTGCACTTTTCATGAATGGTTTGCTAATATGTCTGAAACGTGCACTGTGGAATGTTATATTTGAATACAAACAAGTATTTGTATTGTTAACGTCTACTGTGTTTATCAGTATAGCAGCACTGAGATTGTGGTGTGTTTGAGGTATACCTGTGAAAACCCTGTGATCTGCTAGATATGGTCGAGACTGTTGGCAGAATGAAACAGAAGCTTGACAGCTGTCCCCTTATCTGACGCACCATCTGATAAGAGCCACTAAATCCCAAAGATAAGTTGAGGCATATAAGATCTTCTTTTTAATCTGCTCAAGATGACCGATCCTTCTGAATTTGCGGTAAATGGACTAGAGCAAAACCTTGGAGCACTGAAATTTTCTTGTGACACATTGAGCGTAATGGAAAAGAGAAGAGGAGTAAACCATTAGAGGCGGGTGTAGACGTGAAGATGTTGGCTGGCTGAGCAAAGTTGGAAGGAGCTCAGAGTTTGGAGAGAGTGTGGCCTATAATCTCTGGACTTCAGAGGAGAGTGGCGTGGTCTGGGTCTGCTGTGTCCATACTAGCCAAAATGGCCTTCTGGTCTTCTCTGGGCTGGCGGCGGTACAGCAGAGCGGAGAAGCGGGCGTACGGGTCCTGGCGAGTCAACTTTTTCTTCTTCTTGCGGAGGTAGAGAGCTTCTTCTGGCTGGAGGACCTGAGAGGTGTGGGGCTGCTGGGTCTGAGAGGGGGGCACACCTGTACAGAGAGAGAGACTGATGAGGACAGGTGTGCTGAAAGTCATATAAGATGCTAAAGGTGGAGAAACCAGTAGCAAAAAAATTGTGTCTTGTATATGTTATGATATAACTGGAACCAAATCTACTTTACGGCCCTTTATCACACTGGGGAGTTTTACAAATGCAACTGCTTCCATCTTGCGTCTCAGTTATTGCTTGTAGTGAAAAATTCAGAGGACTTCTATTTTAATACTGTATTGTTGAAGTTGTTACATTTGTTTTCTCAGTTGAAGCAATATTCTAATATATACTGTATGTTATACTAACATTCCAACAATTAGAGTTGGCAAGTCATTCAGCATTTTTGAAAGAAATCTCACAAAGCTTGCATTTATTTAAAAGTACGGTAAAAACAGTCCTAACATTTTGGAATATTATTACTATTTAAAACAATTGTTATTTCTTACTCCTGTGATGGCAAGCTGAATTTTTTTGCAGACAATATTCCTGACATTTTCAGTGTCATGTGATTCCTCAGAAATCATTCTAATATGATTTCTCAAATTCATCTACAATAATGAACTAAACATTGGTTGCATACCAGCAAAATGAAATCAATTTTACAGTTTATTTAGCCAAATTATTTTACTGTTGCATTAAGTGTATTGCTACTGGATAACAATGTAAAAGCTGGGCCATAAAGCAGAAACAGTTAAAAATTAAAAAAACATTAAGCATTAAAAAAGACAATAATCTTTTTCTTGCACACTACTTGCTAAGCTTAAAGTATGGCATAAACTATCATCATAATTTTGTTAAAAAGCAGTATACAGCACAGATCGTTATCACTACAGTGCTGGTGACCACTTGTATTTGTAGGAAAAGGTTTTATAGTGTTAAAAGAAGCCCAGAGTGCACTTCAATGTGAAGAATGTTTATGTTATGAAGAGTCTCTCTCAACAACTCCTTCTGACGCATCAGTGCCCTACAAACATAAAAGGCATAACTAACTCTGTATAACACGTGAGGTTAATGTTCCTTTTTTCCTTAATAGATGATGCTCATACAATAAATACATTGACTTCAAATTCAAATTATCACTCTGTTTCAAACTGAGTGATGCCTCCATAGACAGCATTTTAAAGAGATAGTTCACTCCAAAATATAAATTCTGTTGTTAATTAATCACCTTCATGTCATTCCAAAACCATAAGACCTTTGTTCATCTTCGGAACACAAATTAAGATATCTTTGATGACATCAGATAGCTATCTGACCCTCCATAGACAGCAACACAACTGAAATGTTTCCAGGTCCAGAAATGTAGTAAATACATCGGTTAAAACGTTCCATGTCACATCAGTGGCTCCACTTCAGTTTTGCTACGAGAGTATTTTTTTGTGCAAAAAAAACAAAAATAACAAAATAAACTCAACTGTTATTCTCCCCTGAGTTACGTCTGTTTTAGAGAGTATCACAACGCATGTGTACACTTTCCCTTAAGTGGTGTAAGATGTAACTCAGGTGAGAAGAATGGTAAATTAAGTTGTTTTTGTTTTCTTCAGATTTACTATTTTACGTATTTACTTATTTTAGTTGTGTTGCTGTCTATGAAGGGTCAGATAGCTCTCTGATTTCATAAAAAAAAAACATTTTAATTTGCACTTTGTTGATGAACGAAGGTCTTACAGGTTTGGAACAACATGAGGGTGAATAATTAATGACAGAATTTTTATTTTGGGGTGAACTAACCCTTTAAGGCATCACAGATATGCTAACAACATGAAGGCTGCTCCAGTGTGACCCAAATCAGTCACTTATGATGTTCCATTTTAGTTAGCATTCTTCTTCAGAAGGTAGTAGAAAACTGGCGTACAGTATGTTTTTGAGAAAATGCACCTTAATACTTTATGCAACAGGAGCATATGAACTGAAGTAGCTTGTAATTTGCTCCTCACCCGTCTTTCGTCTGGTCTTGGAGTTGTTATTGTTGATGCCGACTTTCTTGGCTTTTTTCACCCGTTGATATCTTAGTGCTTCTATCCTCTCAGACCCTGCAGAGCCACTTGGTGCACCTCGATGTTTTCTGAAGCAAAGAGAGGCAAAGCCATCACACAGTGGAAGTGTAGTGCAGTGGCTCGCCATGTTTGTTAAACTGGTCATAGTAGTGATCACATGGCTTTTGCTTAAGTTACTGCTGCAAATACAGGCCTACTGGCAACTCAGATTACCCATGAATCTCTTACACTCAAATGATCTGAACCAGGCACGGTTCAGTATGATAAGTATGATGCAAAACATTTATTTGAGTGGAAAGAGAGGTATACTTAAAGGTTTTTCAGGAATTTTTTGCCCAGAACTACATTTATAACTGCAGGTTTTTAAATTGTTAGAGATCCAATCAACATTTAAACAGAAAAATAAGAATTTAGTTTTAAAATGTATACAATACCTCAATATGGCAACATTATCTGTTTAAAGAGAAATTAAATCATGACATAGATTGGGGTAATTACAATGGATGAGCATACTTAAATACATATTAGGATAAATCTGTAAAGGTAAAGTACTTTGTGGTAAAATGCTACTTATGTAAACATTTCTATATATGTAATACTTTATTAATTCATTTTCAGACATTTAAGTTTGTATGTACAGTCTTCCCATCCAAATACAGTATGGAGGCACTTAAACCGGCAGCCCGCATACTCTGCCCCACACACTCACACACACACACACACAACTCTCATGAGGCACAATAAAATAACAGAAATAGCATTATAGAGGGGCCGTCCTTCTGTTGAGAGAAATTAAAGGCCATTAGTAGAGGGGGAAAATCACAGCTCAGCGACAAAGCATTGTCAGAAATGTGCTCATAGACATGAATACTGTCTACAATGGGCTTCACCATGCTGACAGGGGGAGAGATGGCGGGAGGGGAAAATGGCTACTTGGGAACAGTCACATAATGAAAAATAAAACAAAGCACTTGGACAACAAATGTAACAAGAATTTAATTAGATATTTGTTGGCTTTTCAACTGAAGAGCAATATTTAGCAATGGCATGCATGGCAATTTGCACATGGAACAGAACTTTAAAGGGGAATACTCTGGAAAAGCACTTCATTGGGTGAAAGCAACAACTTAAAAAGAAGCATTTTCTGGTGCTAATAGTGCTTTCCCCATTGTAAAGGAAGTGCCGGAACTGTTTTGGAAGAAAACTTGCTTCGCATGATTGTGAAATGTGTTCTGCAGTCCAAACAAGTGCAGTTTTAGGCACTAGATAAACAAAATGCAGTATTTTATCGTACAAGGTGTCCGTACAAGGCTCATGGTTTTTAAATCACTTGAATTGGTTTCAAGTAATAAAAAGCACCTACCTAAAATGAAGTATAACATGCAACTCCTGCTTGAGACAATCCCTAACAAATGGTCACCTTGATCCAGGATGAGTTCAAATTCCCAGCCACTGCAATTAGTGTTTGTGTTTGTCATTTTATATAAACCTTCATTTAAAAGCACATTTATTTTATAAACAGCACTTTTATCGAGAAGGTTACCATAAACCAAACCGTAAGGACTTTCCTAATGGCGAATTCTCAAAAAATCAATATTAATATTTTTATTGCGTCTCAAGCATGAGGTTGTGTTGATTAAAAGAAATGTGCTGGGTGTTCTAATTAATAACTTGGAAATGTACATATGCATACTAAAATCAGAATGCATATAGGATTCAAGACTGCAGAACTAAAAAAAATGTGGCTATTTGAAAATAAATAAATAAATATATATATATATATATACGTATATATAAAAATAATTGGTAAACTTGGTAATAAACAAAAGGAAAGCAAGACCCAAAGACTTGTATTCCCCTTTAAAGGACGATGTGAATTAAAGCCCCACCTGCTGCCCCCCCCCCTTTCAGACATGGATCCAACCCTTACCTATTGCGGTGTAGAGGACCTGGTCACAACAACGCTGCCCAGATAGCTGAGATCAATCAAAAACAAAGCAGGTAAGACTCGAGGAGTCATCAAAAATGACCAAATGCCCTATTTAAGATGATGGCGACATTGCAACAGATGAGAGCAGACAGTCCCTGCAACACGATTCGCCCAACAAGCCTCCCCCTGGAGCTGGGGTGACCTGGGTGACAGGAGGCAGGAGAGAGGGGGGAGTGTGGAAAAGGCATTCATGCGGTCAGGTTACTTTGGAACAGGAGAAAAGCACTGTCCCTGTTGTGCCGGACACACCAACCTCAGCCTCCACTTAGGAGTCATCCTAAAAAGCCTGGAATTAGTCAAAACGGTGGGCTTCATTTGAACTGGGATTGGTCAATTTTATTGCACATGTGGGGTTCCTCCTGTTGGGTGAAAGGCAGGGTAAAGCATGACAGTGGATGGAAAGGCTGAGATCCTGTGGTGGAGTTCCTATTATTCCAGGCTTTTTAGGGGCTTCGTTATTGCATTTTAAAGCAACTTAAAATGGAACTTCTCCAGACACGTAGCCCTAAAAGGTCTGTCACCATGTCTGTGAAGCAAATAATTCATCTTGACTTGGAATCTGTTACCCCACAACCACATTTGTTAATAGTTGAACACTTTTGATCTAAGACAAGTGCTTTAAAGTGCTTCACAGACCTTATGAATGAAATTGAATGTCTGACATGAAAAGCAGAATCAGTGACATAGAAAACTATAGCACAACTTGTCTATGTAGAAAATGGCTTTGAATGGTTTTGAATAATGCAAGGCATCTGGGGCAGTGTATCTATGAAAGCATGAGTTCTAACATCACTAAAACCAGCTTAAGGCAAGCAGCAAACATAATTTTTCCCATGTGAGCAAACTGTTGCTTAAGAATAAAACTGAAAGTGTGGTTATTTCTGTATTGAGAAGATCCCTGAAGGGTCCTAGATGTTACGCTTAGGCCAGATGGTACATGGTTGGTCAATCCACACTCTACAGGCCTAGTGCACCTACCCTGAAGCTGATAACTGGGGTGGAGAGGGTTCTGACGGAAGGATCTCCTCCTCAGTCCTCCTCTGAGTTGGCATCTGCCCGAAAATGTTGCTGCTTTCTACAGGAGGTGAAGGGGACTGTGACGGATAGCTTGCTGCTGAGGTGGCAAATGCCATGTGGGATCGGTAGCTGGGACTTGCTCTTCGGCTGCCTTGGCCTTGAGCAGGAGAGGAGGAAGGGGAGGACCTTCTAGAGAAACTAGCCGAAGAAGGAGGTTGAAGGGTGATCTCAGACATCTCAGGAGGGATCTGGGGTTGCATGACACTGGGACGGGGTCTGGGGCGCACTACAATCTCCGGTGAGCCTTCGTGGGAGCTAATAGGGCTCTGAGTTAGAGGTGAGAGGCGGGATGGCTGGAGAACTACCATGCTGGGTTCCATCCTGCGGGGCTGCCTTGGGCTAAGCCTGGGAGTAAGCTCGTACCATCGCGTATCCAGGCTTCCGAATGAGCTTGGGCCAACCATGTGAGACACCGGGTCAGGGTAAGGCAATACCGGTACACCCATACCGTGGCTTGTGTGTCTTAGCTGCCCTAGACTCTGTGCCTCTTGCATAGGTAAACGCTTGGCTGGAAGGCCCTGAGGCTTGACCTTGCTGGGAGACCTGCCTGAGCGGCTCTTTGGGACCTCCAGCTGCAGGATACCAGGGTACGGAGATACTTGAAGGTTGGAGGGCTGGAGGGCACTAGGAGGAAGAACAAGAGGGGGAGGAAGGGGAGGTTCTGGATGAAGATGCAAAGGGTGTGGGGGTGGGAAAATAAAGTGAGGACCCTCGATTGTGGCAAAGGTAAAATCGGGTCGCTGCCAGATGTCTGGAGAGCGCGAGGTGGAGGGGTGCGCCAAGGGAAGGGTGTAGCCAGAGACTGCATAATGCTGAATCTCTCCCTCACCGATTTCCTCTGGGATTGTGGGATGACCGAAAGGTCCCTCCAGGTGGTAAGGAGGAGAAGACATTACTGAGCTGAGAGGGCTGGAATCTGGCATGTAGAAGGGAGGCGGAGGCTCGGGTTCCCCTGGACTTCCCAAGTAGCTGTAGAACTGGCCATGGGAAAAGGCTCGGAAGTGAGGAGCACCACGAATCTGTCCTGTAGCCTGAAGTCGACTGGTTTCCATTATAGTCATGCCTTCCATGGGCCTCTGGAAACGGGGACTGTAGGCTGGGGGCTGCAAGTAAGACTCCTGGCTAGAAGAAATTGGCGAGATCTGATGTGGTCTGAGGGTAGCCATCATGGGTGGCATGGGCCCTGGATCATCATTCTCCTCATCTGACTGTCGAAATTCAGGGTACAGGTCAGACTCCTCCACGAAGGGGAAGCCTTCGATGCGCCTTGCCTTAACTGGAGTTTCCACATCCATAGATTCCATGACAAAGCGCCCATCAGGGCCGCGACTGATCAATTCGATTGGTGTGGTAGCCTCTGCCTCGTGTTTAGAGACGCTGTATTTCTTGCTGATTATTGCTCTCTTGGTCTTCTTGTATAAAGACAGCTCCTTCTCCTTGGCAGGACTTTGAGGAAACTTCTTAGCTCGTAAACCCTCTTCTGAGGATTCTGAAGGAGGTCCTATGGAGCGGACACTTTCTGGACTAACCTTTCCAGAGGATGATCTATAAAAGCAAGAAAGAAAAGAAATAAGAAAAAATAATGAGTTACATTATGGTCATTGTAGTTTCAGGTAAAAACATATCTTAGACAACTAGTTATAAATCTGATTATGTTTATCACTCTTTTTAATACTCTTATTTAAGGATATCAGTGATTTAAATATACTTTTAATACACCACAACAGATCAACATGTACTGTTAAAGACTCACTGACAGTCTCACACCCTTCAAGATATACTTCAAGATATCTTATCACATTCACAACTCTCAAAGTGTCAGGTAAGGTTAGCAAGCTATGAAATCCAACAGTGCATATTAACGCCAGCAACTGAAACTTGTTTTTTTTTTTTTTTTTGAAATGACTGCTTTCTGAAACTTTTTTTGACATAATATTGAAAAGGTTATTAAGATAACCAGTTGTCCTCAAGCTTTTATAAAGTGCAACATGCTCTTTTAACATTAACCAGAATGATTGCTGAAGTGGTATGCTTACTTTAAGTTAAACTTTACTTGCTTACTTTACTTTACATGTTAAAAATAAGTCAGTTATCTTCAAATCAGTTTGAAAATTATCTAGGACACAAGACATAAGAATAATTATGTGATAATTTAAGGCCCTATAAAGTAGTTTCCTGAAACCTAATAGAGATGACTACATATGATTACAATGAGTTTGATTGTTGGTTGTAATTTTCACTGTTTTTTTCTGGATATATCTTGTCATAACTCATCCTTGTTAAGGCCTTATACTCTTCAGTCACCAATTATTGAATATCACAACCAATTCTGTTTATCAGTGCTGTTTTTTTTAAGAAATGTGTTTAGAGAGTGTGTGTGTTTGTGTGTGTGACATATGAGTCCTTATTATTAATAGATGGTGACATTTTCCAAGATATTCAACTGAGAGTATTTATGTGACCAAACAACAAGAAATAACAAGCATAGTCCAGAAAAAAAGAGAGAATCAGGAAGAATGTTGGAGCCATAATACTTTATTCAGTAACAAATATACATGTAATGGCTGAAGCTTTGTTTTTGCTGAATCATTACACCATGCGCTTTTGCTTGTAATGGCTGCGATGACAGAGCTTGGTTTCCATGGCAACTGCCTATTGATGACCACCATTCAGGTGCAATGACGTTATGCCTGCTCCAAGCAACAATACAGTGCACCATAAAGCAGGCTTTTCCCCAGCCAAGCAGAGGGAACACACAATACACACTCTTTAGCTAAAGACAGTCCCCACCAAAGAAACTTACCACAATTGTTCTCACAAATGTTTAGAGACATAATACACAACATGTCTGTTAAGAGATTGAAAAGAAATCTGAATACACAGACAGGTTTGATTGGTTTTTGGCTCGCTTGTCAACAAGGCTGTCCTTTGATTTTGCAAGAGTAAACATGTTTTGGTTAAAAACATTGATAAAACATCAAAGATTCAGTGTGTTTTAGTTGTAATTTTCCTTATCAGCTGATCATGTCAAGTTGTTGTCCTGCTAAATGTTGTGATGAAAGATAATGACCTCCAAACTGCTGACAGAAAGATGGTATCAGATGTTATAGAGGTCACCAAAATAAACCTTTTCTGTTTTTACTTGGCCTTCCATCCAAATTTCTTCTAGAACGTTATTATAATAGCAATCTTCAAACTGAGGCTAGATTCTACAGCACATGGAAAATTCATAAACACACGTTCTTTTTTAGGTCACAACATTACAAATAGTCCTGGACTAATCAAGCAGAGCATTTAAGAATGATTGTCTGGCAACATACACTAATACCACAGTTAATACTGTTTTTTTGGCACAGAATATCTCAATAACAGCTCAATTTACTGTTACCATTCACTGTAAAAGTAATTATAAATAACAACAAAAAGTGCATAAGCTCCACAATACAGTATACCAGGATTGTGCAATGTTTACCATTTATATGAGATAAATCCACTAACACAATAAATAACTACAAAAAGCAATCTGAACGCAGGAACGCTAGCTGCTGCACATTAACCTCTGGTGTGCAAGGGCGTGTTGGTGACATACAGGCAGTGGTTCAGGTGCTTGGGAGGGAGAAATCTGAAACAAACATTATGGGGGTGGTTAAGACAAATGAAAGAGAGTGCAAGCCACCCCTCGGCAGCCTGTGGGCTTAATGTGGGCAATATTATTTAAACTAAACAAATGTAAATGTGTGGAAGCCCACAAGTTCACATGCAATGCATTATGAAGAATACAGCAAGTAAAAGGTTTTTAATATTATTACAAAATTGAAGTTATGATACTGTAAATATACGCACACATTAAAGTTTTAACGTTGGAAGTGTGTTTATTATGCATGTTATAAATGCATGACAGACAGACACAGATATAGTTACAGTGGCTGCGGAAAGTATTCAGACCCCGTTAAATTTTTCACTCTTTGGTATATTGCAGCTATTTGCTAAGTTAAGTTAATTTTTTCCTCATTAATGTACACACAACACCCCAAACTGGAAGAAAAACACATAATTGTTGACATTTTTGGAGATTTATCAAAAAAGGAAAACTGAAATATCACATGAAATATCACATTTGATCAAATACAGCCATGAGTCTTTTTGGGAAAGATTTCACACACACAAAAAAGTTTTTTACACTTGGATTTGGGGATCCTCTGCCATTCCCCATTGCAGATCCTCTTCAGTTCTGTCAGGTTGGATGGTAAACGTTGGTAAATAACCATTTTCAGGTCTCTCCAGAGAGGCTGAATTGGGTTTAAGTCAGGGCTCTTGCTGGGCCATTCAAGAACAGTCACAAAGTTGTTGTGAAGCCAATCCTTCATTATTTTAGCTGTGTGCTTAGGGTCATTGTCTTGTTGGAAGGTAAACCTTCTGCCCAGTCTGAAGTCCTGAGCACTCTGGAGAAGGTTTTGGTCCAGCATATCCCTGTACTAGGGCATTCATCTTTCCCTCGATAACAACCATTAATCCTGTCCCTGCAGCTGAAAAACACCCCCACAGCATGATGCTGCCACACCATGCTTCACTGTTGGGACTGTATTGGACAGGTGATGAGCAGTGCCTGGTTTTCTCCACCCATAGCGCTTAGTATTAAGGTCAAAAGGTTCTATCTTGGTCTCACCAGACTAGATTATCTTATTTCTCACCACTTGGAGTCCTTCAGGGGTTTTTTAGCAAACTCCATGCAGGCTTTCATGTGTCTTGCACTGAGGAGAGGCTTCCGTCGGGCCACTTTGCTTTGAAGCCCCGACTGATGGTTAACTTTCTACAACTTTCTCCCATTTCCCGACTGCATCTCTGGAGCTCAGCCACGGTGATCTTTGGGTTCTTCTTTACCTCTCTCACCAAGGCTATTCTCCCCCTATAGCTCAGTTTGGTCAGACGGCCTGCTCTAGAAAGGGTTCTGGTCCCAAACGTCTTCCATTCAAGGATTATGGAGGCCACTGTGCTCTTAGGAACCTTAAGTGCAGCAGAATGTTTTTGTAACCTTGGCCAGATCTGTGCCTTGCCACAATTCTGTCTCTGAGCTCTTCAGGCAGTTCCTTTGACC
>JAUCMT010000051.1:6671913-6688704 GCA_032357475.1 Enteromius thamalakanensis
GAATGTTCGTTTGAACTATGCTTTCGGGAAACACCGAATCGTTGAACTATGCTGCTAACGACGGAACTTGCGACCATTGTAGACTAACTATGCCTTTGGGAAACGCACCCCAGGTTGGATTTAGAACAGAACAAGCTTTCTATGATCATTATTATTTAATTTATTTTAGCAAAAGGGTTTTCTCGGCTGCACCCCCTGTCTACAGGCACTCTTAACGTTTCTTCTTGTTGTCTTCCAGTGCCTTAGCAGAGGTGTCAGCCTCTAAAGATGAATAGGTGGCTCCTCTAGCCTATATTTAATGTAGGTGCCAAGACTAATTGGTTTTTATTTAGAAGGCAGAAACTGCTGAGCCACAGAAAGATGGCAAGAGAGGTCTGAGGAAGGAGTGGGAGGGAAAGTGTGTGTGATAGAGAAAGAGCGTGAGGATAGGTAATATACTGTGCGTCAGTGAGATTACCTAATGAAAGCTTAAAGCAAAGAATCTGGGCCAAAAGGCAAAATTAGTCCCCTGTGAGAAGTGCGCTAGCATTTTTTTAATTCATAAAATCCTACAATGTACTAATTTAAAAAAGGAAGAGAGGGAAATCAACAGCCCTGGAATAATTGCCACGGATCTATGAAGCAATGAGATTAATTACCATATGATAAACTATCCAAAAAAGAGGTCAGTGCAATTGAATTATGAAATACATCAAATATGCCCTAGTGAATAGTTAACAGATTTTATACCCTTGTTCTTATAGTATATACATGATGGCTGCATTAAATAATTCAGCTAGCATAAATAATTAGAGTATATGATCAAAGGTAAATGTTAGCAGATCATCATTCAGCAAACAGAGGGAAGCTCTGCGGACTGTAATCGGATAAAGCTCAGTGGCAGGGCTCATTGCGTTTTTAAGCCATGAGCTTGATCCATTGCTTCGCAAACACTGTGTATCATACAAGCCTGATAAACAACTACTTTCCTTCTTTTGGGGACACAGTTTAAATGATGTGGAGATACAGCCAAATTAGAAAATGTGTCGAGCCACAGATCATCAGTTGATGTACTGCAGACACTTAGAGAGTGTTTAGTGTTGCTCTTTACATGCAATTTTTTAATTCCTCCAGTTTAAAAACGTACGGATCAGTGAAGCTATTTAATTGTGACATATTGAAACAAGGTAATCATTATGTAAAAATTACAATATCTTATTTATTGTGGCCCTTCATTATTAAAAATTATTACTTCAGAATGTCTTGTTTTAAATGTACGTGTGATACATGATCATTAGTCACATTGGTATATAGCCAAAAATACACTGTATGGAACAAAATTATACACTTTTTCTTTTATGCCAAAATAATTAGAATATCAAGTAAAGGTCATGTTCCATGAAGATATTTTGTAAATTTCCTACTGTAAATATATCAAAACATAGATTTTGGTTAGTAAAATGCATTGCTAAGAACTTAATTTGGACAACTTTAAAGACAATTTTTTTCAAAATTATTATTTGTTTATTTTTTTTGCACCCTCAGGTTCCAGATTTTCAAATAGCTGATCTAAAATAGAAACAAAATCTCAGCCAAACCATACATCTATGGAAAGCTCATTTATTCAGCTTTTTATTCAAATTTATGACCAGGGTCACATTTTATTCATATTTCTATTTAGTATTTGTACCATTTTATAAAGTGCTGTTATCATTACAATTGTTTGACAATATTAATTTCTGTGATAGGGAGTTATGTATGACAGCAAAACAGTTCCCTACGCACATTTGCCTCAACTTGGTCATTTAAATGTACCTCGCTGACCAACAGAAAGCTGCTTGATTTTATATTGAGTTCTGTGATATGAAATATTGCTATTGTGCTGCTGCACCTTTAAGACCCTTATGTAAATATCCCTTTCATGTGAAACCAGCAGCAGAGCTGAGTGCTGTAATTCATTGCACACACAGCAGCTTGCAGGTTTTCTGTGATATCCATTATAGTTTATAACTGCCCCGTCTTTCAATAACGGCCTTTTCAGAGTCTGTATTACATTTGCGTCAGGTTCATAAAACAGTCTGTGCTGTCATGTGTCGCACAAGCTCTTAAGATCAAACTGAAATGATCAGGGACCTTAAAAATAAACCAGATTTTAACATCATGATCTTTTAGAAGTATAAATACAAAGTGGCAAATAATGATAAACAGCTAGGAATAGTTTGGACTTAACATTTTAAAGCTAGTTCGTCTAGTGTTGTGACCCCCAACCCTACTTAAGTAATTTTCGTTTTTTTAAACATTCTGTTTGGTGATATTTGTGTTGAATCCCATTCTTTCTCTTTTATGTTGATGTAATTGCAGAGCTTTACCAGCAGAGGATGTATAAAAATTATTGATGCCTTCTAAGGACACTCAGTTTTACCGGCTACACAAATGTCGATGAGCAAGACATCCATAAACCCACACGAGTGACTCAGGTTTAAACAGTGTGAAACTCCTAAATGCAAGAACACATTAAGAGATTGCTTAGAAAATGAAAAACATGTCAGTGGAACAAAATAGACATCATAATAAAGCATGAGGTGATGATTTGTGAGTGTAATAGTGCTCGTAAGCAGCAGGAACTGTCAGTTTATTTTTACTATCCTGTTATTCAGAGTTTAATAACAGTATACTGCAGCACTCCTGTCTCATCAGCAATAAGATACGTTCTCCTCGTGCATATAAAACACTTGATTACATCATTTGCTGCCAGGATAATAACTGTACACACTGTTCTCCACTAAATTTTTGTCATTATGCTGTGATTCAGTCGGAAGCACAGATCCCACTAGTGTCCTCTGTGTCAATCTCTAGCATTGCCATAGTTACTATCTTCCCTTAACTGACGGCAATGCTTCAATATGATTGTAAATTTCATACTGCTCATTCCTAATAATGCTGACACAAATGTCAGCCCTTATGGATTCTTTCCAATAATATGCCCCTGGGCCTGGATTACGGCCCTGTAATTCTTATTGACAGGCCAAAGGTGCAAGTGTGATTTATTACGGCAAGCAAGAAACATCCTCAGACAGCCCTGCCACAGGAACAGAGATTCTGGGAAGTATATTATACAGAAATCATGAGATACAGTGAGATCCAATACCCTGAGGCCACTAGTAAAAAAATATTGTATGTTACATTATTGTCTAATTTAAAGTGTATGCAACTTTATTTAGAAGTTTAATTGGAAAGATTTTAGGACTCTGTATTTATATATTTTCTACAAATTTTATATAGATTGTGATCATATACATGTATACTGACTGGTCATAAAATTATTTGTAATAATTACACACACGCATACGCCGGTTTCCATTTTTTTGTGGCGTAATGGTTTTTATACTGTACAAACCATATTTTTTTTAACGGGTAGGTTTAGAGGTGGCTTAGTGTGGTCATTCATAAAAATTAAACCTACTGTAGTAAAATATGTTTTAATCACTGTGAGATCACTGTAATAAATATACACAATGCAAAAAAACATGCATTTTGATTTTTTAATCACAGTCATTTCGCAATACGAAACTGTCATTATGTTCATGCTCGGTAGTGGACGTGTACCTTTAAAACGTAAATACAGTTATAGGTCGTAATAAGGCACTTGCACAAACAAATAAAGTAATTTTTTTGTATCATGTCAGGCTCTTGTTTCCTCATGGGGACAAAAAAAATGTCCCCACAAGGTCAAAATTTACTGGTATTGCTATCTTTGTTAGGACAGTTGGTCCCTATAACGAGATAAATTCCATGTACACAGACACACATATATGTTTGGAAGGCTTATTGTTGTGATAGAAAACAGAATTTTCAGCATCATCACTCTATTTTTAAAAATCAGTTCATTTTTAGTGAATAATAAAATGGAAATTGTACTAAATGTTTTCTCTGGTGCTATTTATCACTTTTATTCCAACCTTTTTGTTTCCTAAAGCAACTCACACACAACTCTGTCTGTCCCTCTTTGGGTTGTTATTTTAAGATATTAAAATGAAGTTTCTCAGGGCATTGATCCTCAGAAGAACACAAACACACTGTTTCTGTTTCTGCAGTTTACAGTTTCTAGATTAATTTTTAATTGCTGTGTTCAAAGCGATACTCTGCTCTGAGATTCACACAGGCCCTGAGCGTTGCTGCTGTTTTGTTGGAGAAATAAAACAGTGAATGGGAGTTAGTTTACTTGTTGACACATGTCAACAACAGCATCTACAAATATGCAATTCATTCATGAGATGACTTTTAATCATAAAGATAAATGCACAATGGATGTCGGCTCAAAGAAAGCTAATTTTGTGATTTAAAATGATGAGAAAACTTCTTTCAAATCATTATTTTTATTGAAATCAATTGTATGCACATAGTTTAAGACTTGTCATACATTCTAAATGGTTTATCAAGTAACTTCAATAAATTTAGTACTTTTGTGTAATCTTGACAAACTTTGTTGAACAAATGTTGAAACTGTCAGATGATGACATTCAGAGCGCAGCTTCAGCAAACTTTCATCAACTCTTTCAAGACCCGTCAAAATCAATTAAAAAATGTTTCAAACTTTATTTTTGCTGTCAGGTCTGAGGTGTGATTTGAGATCCCACACTTCTGACTAAGAGTTAAAGGTTAGTGGAGCCAGGCACAGCATGTGTGATGGACATACTGTCAACAGACTGTGCTGTGAATGTGTCACTCAGAGTCACGACAATCAAACCACTCTGCCAAGGTTTATTTGGAAAAGAACAGCCTCTCCAAACATCTTGTTCAGAGATGCGTCATCAAACTATGCCAAAGTTTTTGTACTCTGGGCATAAACATTTAAGACTTTAAGAGGGGTTTTTAAAAAGATTGAGAAAGTTTCAAAACCGTTAAAAACTCAAAAAGTTCTGAATTAGAGAATACACCCTCTCGCCAAACTCCACCCTCCAAAGAATAGCTGAAAAACATGAATGTGATAAATCACAGCCTCAGTCCATTCCTTATGAAGTTCACCCACATTCTAGAATCGATTTTGCTTGACGATCCTTATAAGGCTGCGATTCTCTTGGTTGATGTACCTTAGTGATAAAAAACGTCATTCAAACAGATGATTGTGCAATTATTTATTTAACAATTGTTTCAAACCAATTTGGCAACAAAAACAAACATAATAGCAAATAACAAAAGGTGTCGAGAGTGTGTATGTATTATTATCTGAATGCATGCATATGTGTAACTCAGTGTAGCTTAAATCACAAGGACAAACAACATTAGTAGAATTATAGACAACTCCAAACAGTATCAACATTGCAAAATCAGAGCATTGTCTCAGTCAGCGTCATACATTTCTCGAGGTACGACCACAGCGACTCCCGTCTCGGGATCAATTCCTCTCCAATTTGTGCTTAAGCATCAGAAATGCTTGGGAAAATGTAACGTTAGCTTGTGTGGACGCTACCGCACCACTTGATCAATAAAAGAGCTTCGCTACTGAAAAGCTATTTGATTCAGTACACAGTGACGCTACTGAAAAATTTAGTTAAACTAGTAGCGCCACTACTTGTAGCGACGCTACTGCCCATCACTGGATATAAAGACCAGACTATATATAAATATGAATTCAAAATTGCAAGATAAAGTCTAGGTGTAAGATATTTGTTAAAACTACTAGGAAATAGCCATTTCTGCAAATAAAAATAAAAAGCAAATAGCAATTTTAAAAGTCACATTGTGAGATATTAAGACCAAACTGAAAGTTATCAATTTGTAAGTGCTAGATAAAGTCTAGGTGTGTGATATAAAGTCACACTGTGAAATATGAAGTAAAACCGTCACTTTTTATTATTACTTTTATTCTGAAGTTACTGGGTTCAATATGGCTTTCAATGCCAACAGTGCTTTTAACAGAGTTGTTCTTGTATTAAACCACCATTGTTCTTAAAAGTGTCTTCTGGCAGATGTTTTGTTTGAACACTAATCATCTTGTTCTAAAATTAATCTTTAGGTTAATTAAAATGTGAATTATCCTATATAAAGTGTACTTTTTTAGAGTGAGTCAGCAAAATGAGCTCTAAATAACTTCATTGAGTTTGCACCTCAGAGAGACACGCTCTAAATATAATCCTCCCCTGCACTGGAATGGACCGACTGAATGAGGAAATACTTTCTGGACAGACAGTCAAGCAATGGCCAGTTGAGATCAGGTTAACCTTCTCGCAGCTCTCATAGAGATATCAGGAGTCAAGTACTGAGTGACACTCTAGAACATTCGTACTGACTCTCTCTCCCACCAGACAGGGATTTGCACCAGGCTTCAGACAAAAGTGTTGCTCACAGCTGTCAGTCAAGCTCAGACAGATACATACTCATACGTCACCACACGAGTTGGATGCTCAGACTGCAAAATAAGAGTTGGAAATGTTGGAATGAAGATCAGAGTCCAACAGCGAGATTTTAAGCAGTATCTAAATCCAGCAACGTAACTGAGGCAGAACTTGTTTGGTCGCTCTGGGCCACTGAACTATGTAATTGAAGACAGCTGTCCTCACGCCAGACAGCTTTTAAAGTCTTTAGTAAATGCTCAACATCCAAGTGCATTGCATTTAGAAAATGGTTTGCCATTATTTCTCCTTAACATATTGCATTCAAAATTTTTATTCTTGCCATTTCAGCATTCCTGTGCGCTCTGCTCGTACAAATGAAAAGAAAAAAGAAAAAGACAAATTCTATCAATTTGTGTAATCCGGTAATGGGAGATAAATAGCCCAGCTTTATTGCTTTTGATTCATTCTTGGTTTTTTCTCTAAAAACAGTATTTGTGTTATGAATCTAGAGAGATAAAGTTAGTTTTAAATCCTCATTGCTGACAGGAAAGTCTAGCAATCTGAACAAATGAGATTGCTCTCGTATTTTGCTTGTCACGTAGCTTTTTTTCTTTTCTTTTTTGGCCACCTGACAGCTGGTCCAGGATAAGTGTCAATGTTACACTGCCAAAATCTCACTGACCTATGAGAGCGTCAGACTGGTCTTAACACTTTAGAAGACATCAACAGTTATTCCATATGACATATGCCATCATTAGCATATCATGGAGTGTAATGTGGATCTTTTTTCTCTGAAGGGAAAAAAATAAGGCCATTGGAGGGAAGTCATGAGCCCAAAGTTGTTCAAAATGGCAAATTTTATATTGTCATTAATTAATTTGTTTGTTATACATTTTCCACAAAATACACAAGTGTTTAAAAGTGTGGAATAATTCAATTTAATGCTTTTGGAAAAAAAAGTCTCTTTTGCCCTCCAAGAAAGTATTTACTGTATTTTTAAGTGCTAAAATCAGTTCATCTACTGTATAAACCAAGGAAAAGGAAAAAAACAAAACAAAAAGAAACAAAGATGAACCCAGTAACTTTTTTCTAAAAGTCTCTGAAAAAATGAGCGAGTCTGATCTCCCTCCCCTTGTGACGTTTCAAATGGATCTCATTATAATAACATCGCCTCTTCATCTTTAAATTTCTGTCCAAGGCTCAATCATTTTAATCTCGCAAGTGAAAATGGTGTACCAGTTCAAATGCCATGGCGAGAATTAAGGCAAAACATGCTAATAGAGCCTTAAAGGAAACAAGAGAGCAGTGGATTCATCGATTTACTGTAACTTTTATTGCAGCTGCCCCACAGATATAATACTGTATAAACGAGCAGCTTATTTCTCAGCTATTAACCATGACAGACATAATTAACTGACTGTTTTTGTAACTTTTTAATGTAAACTTGTGAAGTGAATGAAAACCTAGTTTTGTACTCACATGACTTTCTGTCTATGACTTTCAGATGTGTGTATTTAGAAAACCATATCAGAAGTTTAAACGGTTTAAAACGCATGATTTTAGCGCGATAACCATAATAATCAGAATTACAACAGATGTTTTTATAAAGTATGAAAAAGGAAAAGGTCTGGAAAAGGCCAGAACTAGCAGTTCATTTGCATTTTTAAAAAACCGAGCACAGAAAACATATAGGTTACTTGCGTAACCACTGTTCCCTGAGACATGGAACAAGTACTGCGTCTGCTAAGACACATGGGGAAAACTATACGTTACCTTTCGACATTTCACTCGTACTGCGTCTGCATGGGGAACACAGTATATTCCCTCCGTGCTACAAGGTCTGGAATTTTGAAGCCTGTGAGCGGACCTAGGGGAAACCCGAGGCCACCTACGTCACAAACGCCCTTGTCCAATCACTTGGAGGCTTAATGCCTATACCCGCGGCAGTAACGCAACTAGGTAATACACTCGTTGATGAGCCGGCAGCGCCGGACAGTTCAGAGTCTATTTCTGTCAGGCTGTGACTGAAGCTGAGAAGACTGCAATGCAGGTAGCCTTCAGCGATAATGACTCCGAATAGCTTGTTTACAGAAGGGAGCTTATTCAGATAATAACGCACTTATATAGCGTTTGTGAGTGAAACTCAGAGTGTAGTTTTTTCTGGCTATAAACCGTAGTGCCCTCAAGCTTGATCCAACTCGCTTTCTCGGAAGGGAGTTTAAGTCAGGCAATAAGCATTGCATAGCGCTTTTAGTGAAACTAAAAGAGTAGATCTGTCAGGCTATAACTGGATCTGAGATAGCAGTTAGCGAGCCTATAAATGACAGTTAGTTTCGTCTGACTGGCTTCACAGGAGGGAGTTCGGAGACAATAAAGCGCCGCTCTGCGCGGTAAGTTAGACTTCACAGAGAACCGAGTTTGCGGCCAGATTAAAGTGGCCCAAACTGCAGGAGTTACTTGGCAGAGAGTACCTTAGCATGATTATAAAACCTGGCAAAGGTGGACGGCAAGGACCAGCCGGCCGCTTCACATATCTCTGATAGAGAAACCCCACTAGCCGATGCCCAGGTAGAGGCAGTGGATCTAGTAGAATGACATTTAACTCCCAGGGGACATTCCAGGCCCGCTGAAGAGTAAGCCAGTAAAATAGCGTTCACAACCCAATTTGCAAGCCTTTGCTTTGAGACCGGTAGCCCTTTGGAGGGGAAAGCGGGAAGCGACCATAGGCTGGCCTGCGCGCGACTGTTAAACTGTTTATGTTTGCTCAGAGAGCCGAGTAGAATAAGCAGCTAGAGGGCTTACTTATTCCTACAGACCAACAGAGCAGACGGAGAGGTAAAGGCGGGAGAAGGCTCTCTGTCTTGAGGCGGTGAAGCACGCAGGGCTGCGCCGACGTGACTTCACCCAACTCAGAGCGCTGTCCTCGGCAAGACGGGGGAGCTGTAGAGAGTACTTTCATACTTTCGTACTTTCCTCTTAAGAATTGTATCAGCAAAGCATCTTTCGCCACACTTTGCCCTGCTATCAGGTCGTGGTGGGCTGATATAGCCGCCACGTAAGCTCTGAGGGTAGAAAGGGCTCGGCCCTTATCCAGCAGGTGCTGCAAGAATGATAGTATCAGTGATATGTCACATTTCGGGGGGTTTTCGCCGACGCTCTGCGCACCATCTAGAAAACACAGCCCATTTCAAAGCGTAGAGACGTGTTGTGGACGGAGCTCTGTCCTGAGAAATAGTGTTCAACACATTCTCTAGGAGGCGAAAAAGGCTCCCGTCAAGAGGCCACACATGTAGAGCCCACACCTCGGGCCAGATTGTGCCCTTCGCCTGAGATAGCAGGTCCTTTCTCAGGGGAATCGGCCATGGGGCTGCTGTCAGCATCGTATAAAGGCTCACTATCCACAGCTGGTTTGGCCACCGAGGGGCTACCAGGAGGAGCTTGTGGTCTTCCTCCTTGACCCTGCTGATGACCTGAGTTATCAGGGGGGTCGGAGGGAACGCATAGAGAGGAAGCCTCGGCCAGGACTGGGCAAGGGCATCCATTTCCATGATGAAATATGTTGGGCAGTGATTTATGTACGAAACCCCTGTCATACTGTCCGAGCGCACCAGAACGTGACTGTATATTGATATGCAATCCCTTCGAAGGCGAATCTCAAAAATGGCCTCCGATGGGAAGCTATCTGAATGTGAAAGTAAGCATCTTTCAGGTCCAGCATTTTCGGCAGAGTGAGCATTTTGAAGGGCCGTTTGAGAAGGGCGCAATTCAAAATCCTAAAGTCTAATATGGGTCTGAGCCCGCCGTCTCGCCTGGGGATCAGAAAATACCTGCTGTAATGCCCTTTTTCTCTGTCTGAAGGGGGAACCACCTGGATCGCCCCTTTCGACAGCAGCGTGTCTACCTCGGCTCTGAGCACTCGCGCAGGGGGTTCGAGGCCGTGGTACTGTGTGTAAGATTTTGCTGAAGGGCTTTGGCCTTTCGGCGAACTGAAGACTGTAGCCTTTTCCTATTATCCCCAAAACCAATTTTGACACCCCGGGAATGGCGCTCTAGGCATTCAGGCGGAGTGATAATGGATTTATTATGTCTGTAGTTATGTCGCTGTGCAAGAACTTATAACTCATGACATTTTGTGATTTTGCGAAACCACAATCAGATGATAGAAGCAGGTTGTATATAAGCATTTGTTACTCTAATTAGAGCAGTCTCAGTACTATGATGGTCTAAATCCTAACCCATTTTTCTCTCAGAAGGAATATAATTGTGAATATAATTGTGAGGATACTACCTGTTCTAGTATCTTTGACAGAAAAGGGAGATTTGAGATAGGTTTGCAATTAACTAATCTTTGGGGTCAAGTTGTGGTTTTTTTAACAAAAGGCTTCAGCCAGTTTGAAGGCTTTGGGGACATATCCTAATGACCAGTGTTGAAAGTAACGCGTTACAAAAGTAATATTACAGTAAAAAAATATGTTTTGCTGTAACGCTGTAGTGTAAGGCATTACTAATCAAGTTTCAGTAACATTTTACTCAGTACATGTTCAGTAATGCTTGCGTTACAATACACTCTTAGCCGAAATTTAAATTCAAAAAAAGAGCAAGACATTAATGACATTAATGTATAAAAAATGCCGCAAGTCAGCTCTATTTTCTGTTCGTGGTCAGTTATTATCCATGTGTGGCATCCAAGTTTGTAAATGAATACTAAAGGACAGCTTCTAATATATATGTGCAGAGCGATTTATTTAATTGATCGCTGGGGTAACCTTGCATGTGTGACGCGGTCAAGTGAAGGTGTATTTAGGGCAGGTTTTACAGAAGTGTCGCGAGGCTACTGGCCCAACAGTGGAAATTATTTCAGCCTCTGTGTCCGAGTCTAATAGCTCCGCCCAGCTCGCACTGGACAGTGGTCCTTCTAATAAAACATCTGTTTGTTTCAGCTATTAAAATAGTTCAGATTTTTGTATAATGGCAAAAGAATAATATTTCGTTTATTTATTTTTTTTATTAATTTAGAAAAAAGCATTTTAGTTCATTAAATATTATGTTTTCGTTTTTTTTTTAAGTAATGTTCTTTTTTTTATCAATTTAACCTTTTCAAATCATCACAACTTGCTTAAAATAAAGCATTTCAAGCATCTAACACTGTTTAAACGTTAAACCTGCGCTGCTGATGGCATCATTTTTTTCTGTGTCCACGCAACAAAAAAAAAAATCACAAAAAACAAAAAAAGACATGAATTAAAAAAGCTTTAAATGACCACTTAAGGAAAAAAATAAATAAAACAAAACCTCTTTCATTATAAGTTTAATCCATGAAGATGACTTAAGGTGCGTCAGAGGAAATTTATCTTTGTGGCACGGACTCAGAAAACACTAAATAATTTAAATATCTTCCTACTTTTTTTCATTTTCCTGGTAATTAGGCTACTTTTGCTGAAACTGTGACAAGCTTTAGTCTATTGCGTGTATTTGAATACAGCTGCGCTGATGGTGCGCTATCTGTATTTTGGTGAAAGTAACTCAAAAGTAATACAGTAGTCATGTAACACATTAAAATTTTTAATCAGTAATATTGTAATGTAAGGCATTACTTTTAAATAGCAGTAACAAGTAATATATAATATATTACAGTTCGTAAGTAACTTGCACAACACCGAAAATAAGCTAGGGTTGAGGAGGAGGCCTTAAATAGCATTTTTTTTTCGTGGTGTGATTGAAAATTCAATCTGCCAATCTGAAAATGTAATCTTACCCCAAAGTTTGATAAAGACGAGCATAACGTTACTATTTTTCTGTGACTAAACGCGGTTTCGGAGCTGCAACCTCAATGTGTTTGTTTTTTGTTTGTACAAACATTCAACATCCAAAACTATAACTGAAAAACGTTGACACTGACGAATGTAATACACGTTGCTAATTTGTGTTACGTTGTTACAAAAATAAAACGTAGACAAAAGATGCACTTGCTAAGTTGTGATACATTCTTATCAATGATCATCGAAGAACTACTTCCTTGTTTGGGGCTGACGTAGCCACGTGACAGCACATGACTACGCTTGCTTTCCGGTCCTCTCAGTGCAGGGGGCCTAAAAGTGCGGTTGCAGCTAGACGCTCTTGAACTTTTTTAAGAATTTTGAGCTTTGTACACATCGACCTGTTTCAGAAGGTGAGGCTTAGAGGTGAAAGAATAATGTAGCCTACATTATGTGGAAAATAATATGTTGCACCTTTAACCACATAAACACGTTCCATTACACTGAAATATGGAAATGTGATTTCTACTGAGGGGAATGTGGTCACAAATTCTGCCATGGGGTGCTTTGAACAAATCATTTGAAAATGGCAAGACAATTAGGTGATATTAAACGAATTTTTTCACCTTGCATGCATGTAAATCATTTGTAGGAGCCTCCCAAAATAAAATTAGGAGCCGTAAAAAATTGCATAATAGGGGCATTTTAAATAACTTGAATGTAATAATGTATTATGACATGATATTAATATTTTAATCTTACCTCAGGTACCTGAAGATTGTCCGGCCATTGGAGACTCATGCTCTGCAGACAGTTCGTACTGCTCAACACATTTCTATAGGAACATGGCTTTCCCTGTTGGCAATGTCATCTGTATACTTTATCCTCTTCCTCCTGACTTCTTGGGGCCGCGTTCACAAGCCTGAGAAAAGCGGCTGCGAGGCCTTACACAGTCCCCACCTCAGTCTGGTCTACAAAATCACTCACAGTGTGTCTATGGTGCTCTTCACGTTTGTGCTGGTGTCTCTAATTGCTTTGTACTGGGGGACTTTGCAAAAGATCAAAAAAGCTCAGTTGTCCACACAGACCACATCCAGAAGCCGTAAATTCAAGAAGTCTAAACGTAACATGCTGGTACTCGTGGTGGTTTTTTGTGTATGCTTTGTGCCCTACCACTTGGTTAGGCTGCCTTACGCATTCATCAAACCTCAGACGAAACTCTGCACTGCGCAGGCCTTCTACGTCCTGAAGGAGCTTACTGTCCTGCTATCGGTTCTCAATGCTTGTCTGGATCCACTTATATACTTCATCTTTTGCAAGGCCTTCAGATCCCAGCTGAGCCTCAGGAGGATGTCAGATTCAATGAGAGACAGCGACGATAAAAACCAGCAAAGACGAATGAGCAACATGCTGAGCTACATTGAAACAAAGATATCCACATTACGACGAGAAAGCATAATTTAAAATTCTCTAGAAGGATGACACTGTTGATTAAATCTATTGCAGTGTAAAACAACAAATTATTATTTGACTTTTTCTAAATTAAATATTCTATTTTCTCTTTATTAATTAATTACTTCAATAATACTGAGAATTTGTTGTATGAAATTCATTGTGAAGATTCAATCTGATAATTGAATGAGCTGGGTTTGTAAATGTAACCTCTTCCTAACCACCCAACCAGAAACTGGGGATGTGCTTTTTTTTAATAGTGCAATATAACTGATATTTAAATGGACAGAACATTACATATATATAATTGTCTACATATGCAGAATTAATGTGTTAATAATGCGTTTATGCTGTTCAAAAAGTTTTTTGAAAGAAACACATTTATTTGTTCGCAAATGACAGTAAAGACAATTATAATGTTTATAATGTTTCCAATAAATGCCATTCATCTGAACTTTCTATTCAACAAAAACAATCCTGATAATAGTCAGTCATGGTTTCATACTAGATAATAGTAAAAATCTTTCTTGAGCAGCAAATAAGCATTAGAATGATTTTAAAAGGATCATGTGAAACTGAAAACTGGAGTAACAATGCAGAAATTTAGCTTTGCATAACAGGAACAAATTACATAATGTATATTTTGTATATTTGGATAAATGTACAGTATATTTTATTTACTTCTTTATATTACTGTTTACTAAGGATTGCAAAAACATAAATAAAAAGTGAATAAAATATTGTCTTTGTAGCTTAAAAATATGTTTTGTGGTTGTATACTTTAATTCTTTATTACTACTTTGAAAAGGAATCGTGTTAATTTTGTAAACAATGAAGCTTTGCTAGTAAATTGTGTAATTGTGAGAAAAAAAACACTGAAATTACTTCTCTATTTGTTATTTAAACGACTTGCCCTTTTAATGGTTTTGCGTTTGGAGATTTTTCTCTAAAAAATGTTTTTAAGTATTTGGTATATGTTATGGTAGAATTATGTTCACAATATATCTGCAGGCCAAATTATCATGCCAAACTATAGTTGCAAAATATTGTTACAAAATTTATAGTAACAAGATTCCCTATTGGTGAGTATCCCTTGTTTTATTATTTATACAGATTTTTGCTTTTTTTTAATGTTTTTATTGGGTTACAGAAACATGATTTGATTACGTGCATGAAAGCACGTACGTCTTTAAATAACGCTAGCAGAGCAACTTGTGTTTAACACATCGAGCGGAAAGTCAAAACCAACCTGTAGCTTTTCAAAGCAGGAACTGACAGCAGAGAACGCATGCAAATGAGAGCCGTAGACTAGTGGTTTGTGGTCGTCTACAAACACAGAATCAGGAAAGTTCACGTTTCCGCTGCGTCATTTCACTTCATTGTAGGTGTGGTAGACGCTTTCCTCCATTGGCTGATATAATAGAGACCAAACCCTAAAGTAAAAAGGAAA
Source organism: Enteromius thamalakanensis (assembly GCA_032357475.1). NCBI lineage: Eukaryota > Metazoa > Chordata > Actinopteri > Cypriniformes > Cyprinidae > Enteromius > Enteromius thamalakanensis. The sequence continues at coordinate 6,686,886 of JAUCMT010000051.1, forward strand.
CTGGATTGTAATGTAGTTGAACCAATGAAGAAGATCATTTGTGTAGATCATTCAGGAAGATTAATATATAGCTAGAGAGCAGAATCACAATACTCCAGCGTCTGAACTGATGTCTGCTGGAGAAACCTGGTCATGAGGTAAGTTATTATAATCTAACTCTGATGTGAGGCAGCATGCATCTGTTTCTTCGTAAGATGTTATGCATCTAATAGGTTTACAACTGATTCAGACGTGTCTTTACTTCCTGGAAAGAATGGCTAACAGTGTGTGCTATATTAATGAGTAATGGATAAATTACTTTATTAAAAAGTGAAACAGAACAGAATTCAAATGAAAAGGATTTAAAATTATATATATATATATATATATATATATATATATATATATATATAGTAAATCAGTTTCCTTTTTTTAGCGCATTAGATGACCACAATTTTATTCACTTCCCTAAAGCACATTTTCGAAGTTTTTTCTCACCCCCATTTGATGAAAATGCTAACAGACATCTGTTTTTGGTTAAAACAATACATTAAATTGATTGCCTTTCGTGAATCCAAGATTAAATGATGAGTGTTGAACAAAAGACCTGAAATGCACCTCTACCTTTTCTCAACTAATTCTCATTCACGAGTTCATGCTTCCACATTAATGAATAAATAAAAGCAAATTTGGCGAGCCGGGAGAATCGGCAGACTCTGAACCCTGGAGGGGGTTAGTGGTTCGGCGTCTGGCTCGATCTCTGTCTGGCCCCCCTTGGAGGAAGTTGTGGAGTTAAGGAGGAGATAGGGAGGAGGAGGGGTGCACAAAAGTGAGATGCGGATGTAGGGGAAACAGGTTCATTTTTAGTGGGAAGGAAGGATTTGATTGGGTGATCGTAACAAGGAGACTGATAAGATAATGCGATGCCAGCCACGATTAATTTGTCCAGCGGTCCTCCCGAAACTATGTTATTAACAAAACATTCACTTAATTCACAACTGCATCTAAATCTCAAAGTAGACTGTAAGGGTAAGTTTCTGATATTGTGCATCCATCATCCTAGAGTATTAGCAAATATGAAGCAGACAGTAATACTCTAATGCTAGTTGGCATGTAATAGCAAGGTTACTTACTGTTAGTAGAATGTCTAAAGTGAAAACTATCAAAAAGTGTTACCTTACTTTAAGAAAGATACAAAATTATGCTTTCAAATTATATTTTTGTCCTTAAATCATAATGTTGTAGTTAGTGACTTTAAGAAGAAGACAAACTAAGCACTTTGACAATCATCAATGTACCTATACAGTATTATGAGTTTCTTTGTTAGTGAATCATTTGTTGAAAAATGCAAAGCAAATTCAAATAAACTGTAACTGATGTTTATGTCAAATGAAAAGCATAAAATTAAGGCTTTACTTCACTTCACTTACTGTCTGCATTTTTTGTGGAAGTAAGTCACAATTCTATTTGATACTGTTTTATTTGATACTGAAGCTAATGTATGTTACACGGCTTTGTGGAATACTGATTGGTCAGTCGCCACATTCCAAGGTTTGTTATTCCCAGAGAACAACCAGTAAAACTAATAATACAGGCTTAATAACAATTATGATTATTGCTATTGTTGTTGTACTAACAGTAAGTACCTTTGCAACTACATGTCAACTAGTAGTCATTGGAGCAGGGGGGGAGATCTCAGGTGGAGAGTTCCAGGGTGTTTGTCAATGTCAAGGATACGTCCTTGACAGGGCTGGTCCTTCAACTCACTTCCTTCAGAGGCTAGGCGAGGCTCCTCTTAAGCATTCGGAGAACACGTAAATGGAACAGGCTAGCAAGTGCA
>JAUCMT010000051.1:6716250-6728090 GCA_032357475.1 Enteromius thamalakanensis
TCTGATCAACTCAGAAACCCAAATACCGACCTTAACCCGATCATAACCCGGATATTGGCTGCATGTAAACGTAGTCAGTGTTGGGAATTTATTCAAAATTGAAGGCAAACTGAACCAGCATGATCACAGCATCATCCCGTCCCATCCAGTTTGTGTTTAATTGGACGATCATTTATTTTTCAACAGGACAATGACCCCAAACACACGTCCAGGCTGTGTAAGGACTGTTTGACCAAGAAGGATACTGATGGAGTCCTACGGCAGATGACCTGGCCTCCACAGTCACCAGACCTGAACCCAATAGAGAATGGTTTGGGGTGAGCTGGACTGCAGAGTGAAGGAAAAGCTCATCAAGAGAATGCCAAGAGTGTGCAAAGCAGTAATCAGAGCAAAGGGTGGCTATTCCAAATGTGTTCATTCATAGTTTGGATAGAGGATAGAGATGGATGGATAGAGAGGCGACCCTGTAACCCAAAGGTTGTGGGTTTAAATCCCAGGTCTGGCAGGGATTGTGGGTGGAGGAGTAAAAAACCAGTGCTCTCTCCACCTTCAATACCATGACCTAGGTGAGACCCAAGGCACTGTTCCCCCAACTGCTCCCTGGGCGCTGAAGCAATGGCTGCCCACTGCTCCAGGTGTGTGTGTGTGTGTGTGTGTGTGTGTGGTTGTTCACTTCTCACTGCTGTTTGTGTGCATGTAGATGGGTTAAACGCAGAGCACAAATTCCTGGTATGGGAAATCATACCTGGCCACATTCCTCCTTAAAAACATTTGGCCTGTACTGTATATATAGACATATGGTCGCATTTATATAATAAATATACACAGTATACACATTTTATGTAAACAAAAACGTTTATTTTGGTTGCGATTAATCATTTGACAGCATTAAAATGTATATAATTTAAAAATAAATAAATAAATAAAAGACAAAAGATATAAAAAATAAGTAGATATGTAGATATCTAAAACTGTAGATATGTGTCATCACAGTCTGTGAATAGGACCCAGTGCAACACTGTACCAGGTGGGCTACTGAGCAAGTGTACTACATCAGGAAAGCTCTATGTATGGCACTGTTTACATGTTGCAAACTTCAAAATGTATTAGTTTTAAAATCACGCATGTTAAAAGTGATTTGATCTCCTAACATGGTATTGCACACAGAATTGCGTAAAAATTTATCTTTATCTGTCTCTATGTATTAAGGAATGAAATGTTTACTTCAGTGTGTTGTATGTAGATATATTTTTAATATAATATAGGATAAGTTTTGCAAAAATGTAGGTACACTGTAAAAGAAAAGAAAAGGTTTTGCAGGAAAGTAACATTTCAGTTTTCCTTTTTTCTACTTTTTTCCAGCTTTTACATTAAACCCAATGTGTCACTTATCATTTCTTAGAATTTTATACCTTAGAAATCCTACACCAACTTTATATCAACATAAAAAGACACGACTAGCCACAACTCTTACTTATCCAGGACAAAAATTACATTTCATAGACAACCAGCACAATCCAACTTTATATTACAGTATGAAAAGAAAGGTGTAAGAGGTTTAGGACTTAATACCTTCTTCAGTAGCTCCTCTAATGTCCTAGTATTTCACTACCTAAGAAGCTCCACTCCGATTGAGAGCTTTACATCAAATGGATTCAGTGAATCTTAATCCCTCTTAATTTAGGTGTGTAAACCGGCAGTGCTTACACTGTACCTAAGTGAATTAAGCAATTAATTCCCTCACCCTGTGCGAGGATTTACTGAGCCTACACTTCGATTTCACGTGACACTTACAGTTACTTCCAGCTAGCTTCCCTACAATCGTTTTTGTTGCTGATGGGGTCCGCCTGCATCCTGTCTCCAGCCTGGCCCAAAGGGATTGGAGGGGTGTAGGGTTGGAGCTTCAGCCCCTCTCTCTTTCTCTCCCCTTGAACCGAGGCTGTAGGCACCGACACTGTCAGCTCCCATTACCTAATTGGAGTTGAGATGCAGCTGTCCTGTGTTTTTGCCTGCATGGTGTGCCTCGCTCAGCCTCACACAGATGCTGCATGTTGCAGACTTTAAAGGCGTCCGACAATCTCTCTACGACGAGAGGGAGTTAACGGCCACTGACAACGCACCGACGGATATGGCAACAGCATTTAACGTAAACACTGAACAGCTCTCTTACGCAACGTGAAATGTTTATGCGAGCAAAGAGTTACAATGCACTTTATCATGCAGCTGTCTTTCAAAATATGTGAAAGGAAAATAACAACCACACCCCACAAGTGTCACAATCCTATCCCCCGCACGTTGTGTCATTGGTTCATAATAGAAACAGCAGCGGTTGGAATTTGAATGACTATATCTCAACGGTAATTCTTTACTAGTAAACATCTTCAGTTCTCAACATTCTGCAGCCACTATAATGATTCTTATTCAGTTTCACCACAAAGAGGAAGTGATCAATGTTCGTTTCGAGCTGACACATTGATCAGTGTTTTTATTTGCCCATGTGACAGTCCTCACATTGTTGTAAGGCATAGCTGAACTGCCTTTTTTAGTGAAAACGGTTAAGTGCAATAGAATTTCAAGCTAAACATCTGTTGTGCAGGGAGTTGCTAACTTAATTACTGGACTTCCTGTCTGAAGCAGTACCCATAGGACAGCTAACAATTATAAAAATGACCCCCATTAGTGTTCTCATTTTGTATGTGTAACAAAATCCTTAAAAAAAAGTGGATACTGCTGTGGCAGACATTTCAGGATATTTCCTTCAATCCAAAAACATAATTCAATGCAATGCAAAATGTAAAAAAAATATGAGAAAACACCCACATTAGAACAAATAAATAATATAGAAAATGCCTTCATACTAATATAGTGCATAGAGCCTTATTTGTTTATTTTATTTAGTTTTTTACAGATTTTTATTTAATTTGTCCTGCTGTTATAAACTATATTTAATATGATTTTCAACAGTGTTTCTTAAGAAGGGGCCCACAAGGGGGCCTCACTGAGCTTCCAGAGGGGCCCCTAAGAGTTTTACATTTTTTTTAAGCGTTAACATAATATTTATCAATTCTACATGCTTAGATTGTCCTCATTTGAGAGTCCCTTTGGATACAAGCATCTGCTAAACGATTAAATGCAAATGTTTAATAAAGCAGTAAAATAAAGATGTACAGCATTCAGTTCATTTTTGGTTATTTTTGTTACAAAAGTAGTACTATTGGTACATATTAGCTTAGATTGGATGCTGTCTTGGCCAAATTTGGGACTTGGAGTTAAAAGAGTTGAGAACCCCAATTTATTTGATTTATTTTAAGTTGATCCAGGTGACAAATTTACCGCTCAAATTGGTGGAAAGCTCTGCTTTGTGTGTCTTGATATTATGAGATTAAATTTCCTCCCTAGCTAGAGGGGGGTGAGTCGCAGGATCCAACCCACTTCAGTTGAAATCCACTTTTCAAGAGGATTTTATAATGTTCTTTTTAAAACTGAAGCCCTTCACCATGGGCCATTTAAGCTGCGTGAAGCCTGGATCAGTTTTCATCATTTTTGGCTGAAATCGTTTGTTGGCTGCTTGACTAAATGTGTCATCTTACAGTGTGACTCATCAAACGAGGGTAACAAGAACGAAAAATCCTGAAGTGAACTGTTTTTCACCATTCCTCAAATGTACTGTTGTACTGTTTTTACTCCCTATAATTGAATATAACAAAATACAAATGATTTGTAATGAGACAAAGAACATATTATTAGAATAAAATATAATGAAATGTGTTTTTCTGTTCAACAACTTTGTCACCAACAAATAAATACTTAACAGCATTAAAGTGACATACTGTTTTGTTTTTTAGCAGTAGTAGTAGTAATAAAGAAAATAATAAAGTAAATAACAATAAGACAACAATACAAAAATATTAATAAGAATTCGTTATAAAAACAATGTATAAATATTTACACACAATTATTATAAGATTGTATTTTCCAGCCCCATATCTATCACAATACTGATAATAATACTAGTAATAGTAATAATAATAAGCATAAACATCATGGTTAGATGGTAACCTCTGAAGGTAAACAACATTAATATTTAATGTTTATGCACATCCTTTTTTAGCTCAGTTGGAGGAAATATGTTGGAGGATATATGGAGAATAATGTTAAACTTGAGTGCATGACGGGAAGTGTTTTAACACAGGAAGTCAAAGGAATTCTGCATGACTTGTATAAGAGGAAAAGGAGGAACTGGACAGCTAAATACAGACAGTCGTGTTTGCAGATGCCTTGGCATTTACAAAATATCTGGTGTTATCAAGCATAAAGCATATTTAATAAGAAATGGAGGCAAATGCAATACTTTCTACTATCAAAACATTTGCTTGTTCATGCTTAATTTGTGTTTATTCTTGTGTGGAATGTATGTTGATGTGTTTAATTTATACTTTGGACTACAGTTAACAAGGCTGTTTTATCAGACATGACTACTAATGAGTCTGTCAGGTGCCTGAGGTTTTCCAGTAAACCATGAGTAATGCCCTTAATATTCCAATGTAGTTTTACATGAGGTTCCTTGAAAACGTCTGTGCAAAATCACAAAACTCCCAGAACATCAAGTACATTTTCACACACAGATCTGCTCTCCTGTGTTCAGCGGCCAGGGGTTGCAGTGAGTGTGTGAAGATGTCGGGATGTCTGCCTGAGCGCTCGCAAGCCACGCAGAGCCAGGGGGAATTCCTTCGTTTCCCCTGAGCTCACCACACTGTCCACCTTACACAGCACCATCTGCCTCTCCTCGCTCGACACACAGCTTTCACTCCTCATTTTCTTTGTTTGTGGTACAAAAAGAAATTGCATTAAACGCCTAAAGAGGGGAAAGGTGAAATTGAACCAAAAGGAAAAATTACATTTCTGTTCCCTGTCAGCTTTTATTGCTGATATAACATGCACTGTAAAAACATTAGAAATACAACAGTAAAAACTACAGAAAGTTACCCTGCATTTATTTACAGTTAAATACGTTCTGGAAATAAAAACAGCTAGTTACATTACATTTATTGGGTTATTTTAATGTTACATATTTTACCATTGTATTTGACAATGCACCTTCGATGTAAAAATAATTGAAATATTTGTGCGTATTAAGTTGTGAGATGGTTGTTTTGTAAAGATGTTTGCATTTTTGTTGTATTTTTCCCTTATTATTCTGGCAACCACAGCTGCCAGGGTTTTATTATTACTTAGGCTATATATTTTGAACAATGACAGGATTAAGTTTGAATGCATGTATCTATTTATTATATATTTATTTTTGCATTGTAGTAAACATATTAAAAAGCTATTTTTATATCGCTTTTTTTTCTAATAACGTGCAGGACAATGTCGTTTTAAATCAGATTAGATTTTTGCTGAATATTTAGGTTGACTTAGAATGGAGCTTGATGGGTGCTGTGCTGATTTATATATATATATAGCCTATATATATATATATATGTATAATATTTATTTATTTATTTATTTATTTATTTATTTGTTTATTGAGGAAATATGTAATAATTCTGTTTGTGAAGCTTGCAACAAGGAGTAGTTAAAAAGAGTGTAAACAAATATTTCTATCCATGATACTTATTCTGGGGTTTTTTCAGCTTGAGGTTGTCCTGTAAATGTCAATTTAAATGTCTTTTTTATTTATTAATTTGCATTATTTATTTATATTTCTTGTCAAACAAGAGTGACATTGTATGTGAGTGGCCTTGACTGGTATACCCTCCATATAAAAGATAGAACATCAAGATATAAATACACAGCCTTGGTATCTCGTCGTCTTCAACCCCACTATAATCACTTCCCAGCAAATCAGAGTCATACTGAAGCACAGACAATCAGAGCACTGATTACAGACTTCTCTTTGAATGTGCCGAAGTGCTGCGAAGAGACTCTTGCTTTGAACGTCCTTGTTGTCAATAATGTCTTGAATTGGAAAAAAACATAATGTGCCCTAAGCCTTCAGGATTTGCGCTTATCTCCCGTTGTCAGACACCGGAATGATTTTTTGATGAAATATGGTCCCACACAGACACACATACTCTATCCTTGCCATCAGACAAATGCACATAAACAGATTATGATAAAATCACTTACTAAGTTGTGGAATTTCTCCAGAAATCCTTAAATTTACTTTAAGAATATGTGGGCTTCTCAACATCCAATACATTGTGTAGCTAAAAACAGACTGTATGGCGGAAACCTGAACTAGACTGCCTTCGTGAAAAAAAAAGCTCTTTGGCATACTTATTACAGAAAAAATATACTTGAAAATAATATATTTAAGTGCAAAACTTAGGCACAAATACATGATAGTTTGAATTAAATGAAAATGCAGTATAACTGAATTGAACTTAAAATGTGCTTTTGACATACTTGCATAGGAAGTACTATAGCTATAATTTCATAATCACTTATGTCTTGTATGAGTAAAGTGCACTGCTGAATACTGACGTAGTATATTGTAAACTGCTCTTACATCATTCTTTTGAAATGTTTATGCAATCCATTTAATTAGATTATATTTTTAATTATACATCTAAATATGTAATTACACTATATTTACACACAGGAGTCAAAATAATAATTAAGTACTTAATTTGTGGTTTATATATCAGGCGACCAATTAAATGAGTGTACTTTAAAGCCCAGTAAGAGATTATTAAAACATAATGAATAAAAAGCTTTGGATAAAAGTGTCTACTAAATGAGTAAAATGTAAATGCAAAAGCATGCCATTTAGTTTGAAAGTATTACAAAGTTTTCTTTAAAAAAAGGGTGAATTTAAAAGGATTAAGCTTGGTAAAAATAGTGGGCTTTACGGAGTTGCTCCAGGGCTGCTGGAACCAGTGAAAGAGGGTACCTGTATTTTACTGTGACCTCATTAAGTCCCCGGTAGTCAATGCAATGCTGAAGGGTATCATCCTTCTTCTTCACAAAGAAGAATCTAGCGAATGCTGGGGATGTAGAATGGCGAATGAACCCCTTTTCCAGTTCCTCTCTGATGTACTTCTGCATACTCTCCGTCTCGGGCTGAGATAGGGTTAGGGTTAGACCTTTAGGTGGGATGGCCCCGGGCAGCAGCTCCACGGCGCAGTCAGTGTGTCTGTGAGGAGGAAGGTGAGTTGCCTTGGTCTTGCTGAAGTCCTCTTTTAGATCGTGGTGTTCCCTGGGGAGTGTGCTGAAATCCTCCTCAGAAGATGGATTGGTGAGTGAAGGAGGCATGGTGGAGTTTTAGGCACATAGACTGACAACGTGGGACCAGCGGATAATCTGACGATCCACCCAAGAGATGTCTGGATTGTGGAGTTCCAGCCATGGTAGGCCGAGAATGATGGCATAGTCGGGTGATTGAATGGTGAATAGTCCGATGTTTTCAGTGTGCATGGGTCCTACGAGCAGCTTCAGATCCTGGGTGGTACAGGAGACTGCTCCAGAACCCAACGGACGACCATCTAGGGCTGCCACCGATACCCGTGGACCACATGAAAGAAGAGGCAAAGACAAGTGCTTAGCAAACACCTCATCAATAAAATTTCCCTCTGCCCCAGAATCTATAGACGCAGTATTCTCTTTTTTCCCCCCTTAACAACTAAGGTAATGGGTAAAGTCATAAAGTGACCAGAAGAACTTGAACTCACCCGTGTGGATGCAGCTTGAGGAGGCGCACAGGACAGTTGGCACGTATGTGATCCGGCTGACCGCAGTAGAGGCACAGATTTTCTCTAATCTTCTTGTTGTGCTCGTCGTCGGTCAAGTGTGTTCTTCCTAGCTGCATGGGCTAGGCTGTAAGGGTGGTGTGAAGAAGAACCGTGAAGCAGAAAATGGCAGAGGGCGTCTAGAGCGTATTAAATTGTCCACTTGAATTGCCAGCTCCATGAATTGGTCCAGGGTTTTGCCCTCATCGTGGCAGACGAGCTCCGACTGCAACCTCCGGGAAAGTGCCTTCCTGTAGAGTGCTTTAAGAGGCTCAGGGGGCCACCCAGTGCGTGCTTCAAGCATACGGAACTGTAACGTGAAGTCCGCGGCCGAGCTGGTTCCCTGCTTAAGACTTAGAAACTCCTCACTAGGCTCGCACCCATCCGTAGCGTGGTCGAATACCTCTTTAAAACGCCGCATAAACTCTACATAGCTCATGTAGGAAATACCTTGTCCCTCCCATAAAGCCGTTGCCCAGTCAAGTGCTCTTCCGACTAACAAAGAACAAACCAGCGAGACTTTGCTCTCGTCATCCGGGAAGCCGCCGGGCTGGCGACTAATGTAGAGGCTTCATTGCATGATAAAGCCTGGACATTTCCCTGGAGCCATCATACTTCTCAGGGAGTGACACTTGAGCAATGTTACTGGGATTCGATGGTGACTGTGATGAGAAGGCTGATGGTGGCGTCATGGCGGCGATGGGTGCACTCAGAGCCCGCATAGAAGCATTCAAAGTTTGTAAAGACTGACCCATTTCCTCCGACAGGCGAGTTAGTTTCTCGAGCTGTTTGTGGTGTGTATGCAACATGGCTCCCTGGCGGGAAACCTCTCGAGTTAACTCCTGAATCGTTGCTGGATCCGTATGTGGCAAGTTTTCTGTAAACATGGCTCTGCAGACTGTGGATCCATTTGCAACTTTATTAGCAGAGTCAAAGTCAAACATGCAGTGGTCATCAGGAGCAGACGTGATCAGAACAGACAGAGCAAAAAAAGTAACGAGGGTCCAGGCAAGGTTCGAGGGAGAAAGCAATAATCAAAAGTCCAGGTCCAGGCGAGGGTCAAGGCAACAAGCAAAGGTTCAGAGACGAGATAAACAATCCAGGTGAAAATAACAAGGTCAGTCCGAAAGGTATTGCAAGAATGCTTAGAGTTGTTTGCATCGAACTGCAGTCTGTGAGTCCCTTAAATAGCACAAATAATTCCAAACACCTGGAGCGGAAATCCTCACAGGTGTTCGGCCAAAACAGGTCCGGGTAGGAACTAGGATTCCGGAGATGGTTTCCACTGATGATGGTCGGACAGCGCCACAGAGGTCCGTTCTGTTACAATTACGTTATATGTTGTACGTTTGTGTAAATATATATGCTACGTTTTAAATAAAACATGCACACACTTTTAAATGTAACTTTACGTTTTAATAAATTCAGTCTAAAGTTAATCCATAAAACGCGGCAAAAGTGGTGTTACTTTAATGAATTTTAGTGTAAAATTTGTAAATTGTCCCGTGAAGTAAAAAGAAAACATTAACCGTGACTAACAACCAGAAGTGATGAAATATCGCTCTTTTCAAACGGGGTAGATTAAGGTGAATGTTACACAGCATTTCTGGTTTCTTGAATGGCGCTTCGGAAGAAGTTTGTTGTTCCAAACGAAAATGAACAACTGAATCATTTTGCAAGGTCGTTCAAAGCGTCTCAGTCAGTTCCCTAGGTAGTGAATCACTAGATAGTGCACATGGAAAAACCGTGGCTCAGTAAACACTGTGACAACTGATCAATCACTTTGTAAAACGTCACCATTCATCAACAACAGTTAGCTGGACGCCTTACTATACAGTTGCTTAATAAAAGCGGCCTTCTCACACAAAAAAGTGCATGTGTCATTACTATGAGAAAAACATTTGGTTACAGCTCTGTCGGACACGGGCCAGGCTTGGACAGAAAAATGCGGTTGATGATATCCGCATCGCAGAGACCCGACCGTTCAACAAGTTGACGAAACTTAGATGTGTAGTCCTCAGCGAGCTGATCTGTGAACGCCGTCTCTTCTATGGTCTTTCTTTCTATTATGCTTTAGCTCGCCACGGACACAAAAGCAGGCAGACAAGAGCTCAGGCAAACGTGTGACAAAGACAGCACATGGACATGTGTTGTCTCCAGAATGGACATGACAACATGACAGTTACACCTGGTTCATTTTATTTTTTTACTTCTACCTCATTTTAAAGATGTAATTGTGAACAATAATATTCGTAAATGTTTTTTTGCTAACATTTTGTTTAGTTCATTAAACAAAGTTAATTTAAAGTGTATTTTGCAGTTATTTGACAGATGTAATGTTTGTCAAAGGGAGCTTTAAAGGGGTATTTCACCCACGAATGAAAATTTGATGTTTGAGAAATTACAGGCGAGAGATGGAAAGTCAATTCAAAGTTTGAAGAAACCCATAATTCATACGTCCACGCTAGATAGTCTCGAAACACATGTAAAAATGTTGGAGTAAAGGAACTGAAGCAACTTCAGCTAACAGTTTCTAAAAATTCCTGAATATTCATAACGATGATGCTGTTTGTAGTCATGGAAACTCAACACAATAAGTCGACGTGCCCCCCTCTCTCTCTCTCTCTCGCTCTCTCTCTCTCTCTTCGGTCGGTGAGCGCGAGCCCTCTCCATCCTCTCCTAAAGCCCTTTACTTTGCGCATGTACAGCTAAACTGAACATTTCATCGACTCCAAGATGGCGTTAACACCACTGGCTTGCGTTCTGCTTCTCCTTTTCATGCAATGTGAGTACGCATCACCACACTGTTACACTTTGTTTGTAGAAGAGGCAAAAGTGATACGAACAGCCGTGAATCATTTATTGAAGTTCTTGAAATGTGTTTCAGTGCACGTCCCGTTTCACAGAAGTGCTCGTCTCTTCAAGCCCCAACTAAACTATTGAGCTAACCCGTTAGCTCTTTTAGACGAGATGTTCGGTGTGGCTGTTCAATCCAAAGTGGGATGAAAGTAACATTTTCGCGTGGATGTGCCGTGTCTCGCGACAAGAGCTTGAGGTTTTATTTTTCTCTCGCTGGAATGTTTCTCGTCGCCGGCTGAGACTCGCATCCCGCTCTGCGTGTTTGTGCGACTAACCAGAAATAAATCCACACGCCTCTATAATTCCCTTATTCTACAGGTTACATTGGCTGTTTACGGAAATATTAAATTTACCTTTAAAGCTCAGTCTTTATAATCTCATAAAACTCGCATAAAAGTTGTCTTCGTGCTGTTTTGATTCGCCGGACCGCTCGGCTCAGTTCTTTGTTCACGCTTTAAAAGTTTTTGAAATGACATAAACAAGCGAGGACCGAGGACTGTTTTGATGTTGTAGCTTTCTCCATTTTGCTTTTTCAAAATGGTCAAGTTTTGGGTGTTTATTTGAACGACTAGAAGCTGTTTGAGTGAAAGCGGGACATGTTTATTGCGAGATAACGGTTTTGTGCCTCAAGTGTTCAGGAGAGGGGATCACGCGGCGCGCTTTGAACTGCCTGCACAATTCTTCAGTCTTAAGTTTAGGGCTCGGGGAAGTAATTAAAAAGATGGCATATTTTTGTCCTGGATCGTTTGAGGAGTCGGTGGTAATTTAATTAGAGGATTCAGACTCAGTCTAGACCAATAGCTTAATTAAATTCAGTCAGAAGACGAAGTTTTTTTCTAATTTCTGTGAATTTAAAATTGTTGTAGCCTAAATAATCATATTGACAGTTTGTAGAATTCCATTTTAAAGCCAGTATAAACTCTTTAAGTTATTCAGGTCATGTGTGCTTAATTTTCTGTATATCTCTGTTACTTTTGTTTGATTTAAATGACCTTTTTAAATGTTAACTGTAGCCTAGTTGTGGTTGTAGGGCTTGTAGACTGTCACTTAGGCTCTTGTAGAAACTACACATCTTCTGTGATTATTCAAGTGTACTGATTGGCTTACTGATAGACTAAAGTACTAAATACTGCTGGTAAGTCTGTGTTGTGTTGTATACTCACTGTCTTTCTTAGGGCTGTGCAATATGGACGAAATAATCATATTGCGATTTTTTGAACTAATATTGCGATTGCGATTTTATTAGCG
>JAUCMT010000051.1:6728190-6738477 GCA_032357475.1 Enteromius thamalakanensis
CTGAATAAAAATCTAAATAAATTAATAGAAAAAAATTGCAGCCTTATGCGATTTAGAAATTGCATGTGCTTAAATTGTGATTTTTTAGCGATTGCGATTAATTGCACAGCCCTAGTCTTTCTTATTCTCAGTTTCTCTTATAGGACTTTTTGTCCCTGCATTTATTAAATTATTTGTGTTTTTGAGAAGACGTGCAGTGTTTCAAATTCGTTTTGCATTTAGATTCCATTTAAATATATAAATATTAAACTATCATTTAAAAATGTAGCACTTTACATTAAAGTGACTGTTTTATTTTTTAAACATGCTTTTTTTCCCCTAGTATTTACTTATTTAAATGCATTGCAAGTAATGTGGAGTGTAATTTTAACTAATTTTATGCATGACTCTACTAGTTCCATAGAATTTTGTAGTGAGTGTTGTTTAATTTGGATTAAAAGTAAAGTGCCAAAAGCAGTTTCTCTGTGCTTTGTTATACCTTATATGTTTAAAAGCCTGTGTCTAGTCTCTGGAGTGTATTTCTACAGTGGAAACTCTCCGGTGCCTTTTGCCAGCACTTTTGGTGCCAAGATATGCTTTACTGGATAGGATAAAATAGATTCAGGAATAGTACAAAGGTTGAGATCACACCCCATATTTTAGATGCATGCTTGGATGAGCCTTAGACTTCCATTTTAGTCCACTTCTGGAGAAACGTGGTGTCGGTAAAACATATCCACCATTGTGTCGCCTATGAAAATGCTGATAATTGTCTGTTCGTGAGATTGCTGCTTCAGATGTGACTAAATACAGCTTAAACAGTGAAAAACAGTGAAAGTGATAGCTTGTCCCTAGAAGGCTGAGTGTGCTTTCTCTTCCACCCGCTGCTTCCCAGCAAATGGCTTTCTGGGGGTTCATGAAAAGCATGCAGGACCTTCTGGGCATGTCCATCAGTTACAAGCTGACATTTTTGATGTGTTCAGTAAGCGACAGAGAGAAATATGCACAGGAAGGATAGCCGTTCTCTGTGTTCTTCACCCAGGGCTGTTGTGGACAAAGACACATTGCCCTTCCGTTCGTGCTTAGGTTCATTTTAGCTGGAAGGTACCGCATGAGAAAAACATGTTTTAAACAGCATCTTGTGATCTAAAGGCAGTTTATCGTGACTGTATAGTGATGGGAAAAATTCCAGACGGGGGGTCCCAGCATAATCCGCATGGGTACCAGGACAGGCAGGCTGTCGTGATGAAACAGAGTCTTTGAGCAACAGGAGAGCGGCACATGTCCGGTCAGCCAGCCGGAGTACCCCAGAGTAACATGCAGAAACAGCTGAGGGTGCGAGTGAATGGAGGACCCTCCTGACACGGAGCTGAAATATGTCCCACTCAGCCCACCACAGATAGTCAGCATTAAGAACAAATGTGGAATGCTCACCCACAAACAGAAGCCGTGAGAATTCATTCACTTCATATGCGTAATAACAGACACGCAAAGGTGGAGATGATGTAAAGAGAATGAAACATTTTGCATTTGAAGTATTAAAAACTTGAAGGAAATCTAAGAGGAGGAATTATGGAAGTCGCTCAGAAACAAACATCAACGGTTTTGGTTTTCCAGTATTTTATTAATTTGTATCTTTTGGTAAGCAGTGACAGATGTGGAAGGGAAAGCCTAGAACTAACAGATTCGCAAGTCAGGAATGATAAGCATGTGCATTCCATAAATGTCAATAAGACTTCCATGTGCAAGATGGGCATTGATCAAAATAGTTCTTGACTGCTGTGCTGGATATACTGGAGCCCGTGCAAAGGAGCAGGATTAGGACAGTCGTGTCATTCTTTATACATTTTTTTCTAAGATTGTGATTTAAAAAATTTAAACTTAATGATTTAATTCAACCTTTTAATTTGCAAACATTATTTTGATGAGTTCAGCTGACATAAGCGTCATTATTGTGTGTAATGTATACTCCCATTTCTGTGTAAGTTTATTTTCTTAAAAATTAAGTTAAAGAAACTTAATAAAATGGTCTTATCAACAGTGGATTTCTAGTTCCCAACATATCTTGCATTTTACATATTAAATACATTACATTTAGCATGTGTTATTAGCTGGGGATTTTAACTGAAATACTCAAGAATAATTGGTTCCAGCTCCAGGAAATAAATATTTGTAGCAGTTTAACTAAGTGCAGGTTGTTTCATTCAACATAACTTCATTACAAGTTGTTATAACTAAAAATCAGACAACTGTTTTCACACAGGAGGGTTTAATTTGTTAATTTGGGGTCATTATTATTGAATTATCGCTTTCCATGGAAATAGTTATTTTCTTTCTTTTTTTGTTGGAACTCATGTCTAGTATTTCTTGAGAATGTTCATGTAATTAACATAATTATTGCATGTTTTTAAATTTACAGATACGGTTCTTCTTTATCTATTCCGAGTTTGAGTGAAAATTTCTGAATACTGAAGACTGTTAAGATAATTTCCTCTCACTGATTTCTATCTTGTCACATCCTTCCGAAGGAAAAGACTGTGCAGTTTTATTTCTCAATGTTGTCCCAGTAGGTGAATAACTCAAGACTGAATCAGTAGGATACTGTCAGCTTCATGCAATAATTTCTTATTAGCCAATTTCAGAGACTGAGATAATGAGCGTCTCTCTCCCCTTCAGTTTTCATTTTCAAATAGACTTGTTTCGTGTATGAAGCGAATTCAAATTAAACCTTGATTTATAACGTAATCACAAAGGTAATTATTATGGCTAAAAATAAAAATATGCAACAGATCATCTGACAGCCGCTGGAATCAAATACAGGGCTCTCTATGGAAACAAGCCATGTGCCCTGTTCATAAGCTCACGAATGCCTACTACAGTAGTAATCTGTCATATTTTCTGTTGGTTTTAAATCAGTCACATATAGATTAAGGACGCGTTGATGAATTGCACTGTGCTGCTTTTCAATTATTTTTCTATGTAGACATGCTATTGTGCATGTGTCTGACATCTTTTGCAATGTCTGGTGCATGACATGCCATTCTAAAAATGCACTGCTCAGATAAAAAAAAAGTAACTTTTCTCCATTCCACTGCCTTAAATCTCATGCATCTAATGGCGTGTATGAACAGAAAACTGTTAGACATAATATCTCTGTTAAACTGAGTGGCATCTTCATTAAGTTGAAACATCTGCCATTTGCACACCTTGTATTTGATGTTCGCTATCACAAGTACAAATGCTGACAGATAGTACAGACTTACTCCCATGATTCACCTTGGTGACGATGATTTGAATCCCTCACAGCAGATATCAAGTTCTAAAGCGACTGCTATGAAGGGCACATGACTTCGGTATGGTGATAAAAAAAGACCCGCAAATGCATTTGTTGACTGTTCCAGCAGAGGTTTTGAGGGAATAAGATGATGATCGTGACAGATTTTCACGTTTCCAAATACCGAGAAGTTCACACAAGCAGAAGCTCATTTTTGAGGTTAGTGACTGTGGGAGATGATGTGTGGCTGTACAAGAAACTCCGATACATGATACAAAACTCTATCAACAAACAGCTCAGACGCTTGGATTTATTATCTCTCCATCGAATTACGCTTTGTCATTTTTATGACTCTAGTCAGACCCGCATACAGTCAATCATAAGAACAATTTATCACCTGCTTGACGGACCATTTTTTCAATGGGTTGTCCACCAGAAGGGAGAAAATGTATTACCCTAGCCTATTTCATATCAATTTTTAACGATTTCTATTTGTAGACCCTTTAAGCCTATATATTTTAAAGAGCAATAGCTGCAAAACACCTCTCTTAAAATAGTGCCCCCAATCCCTGTATCAAAGAATGATTAGCAGTTGATAAGTTTAGGCAACATAAACGGAGCAACCTTAATGAGAACCTTATTTGTAGTGTAACTCCATTCTGGGTTAAAATCCACCATTAGCACCAGATTTGTTGTATGCGTTTAGCCGACTGGTCAGATTGCACTGACAGATTGCGCTCTGACCATCTGGCGGGCCGGCGTTAAGGCCACCTCATAACGCTTCTCGCACTTACTTGCTAAGTTAACAGGGATGAGTTTGAAAATAAAACCAGGCAACCCTTAAAGCTGAGCTTGAACTTTTTATGACAGCCACAGGCGAATTAGATCTATTTCAAGATGCCATCTGATTCACAAAATGCTATTAAATCTGAGCGTCTGTATTTAAAGATTAAGATAAAACTTAAGTCTTTATTCAAGTCAGATTACCATCGTTGTAGCTCCCCCGTAGACGTGATGCACAGCAAAATGAGAGTAAAAAAAGCAAGTTACTCTAGGTACAAGTTTAATGGTTTGCTTATATTTTGAAAAGGATGTTTGATTCCTCCAGTGGCCTCAAAACTTAAATGAACTTTGTAATAGTATGCGCTGAGTACAGCTGCTGTGGGTTTGAGAGTGTGTCCTGGGCAAGTAAGTGCCTGGAATATTTGTCATTATGCCAGACATTGGTTGAGATCTTACTACCCAGTGGCCCAGAGGTGTGTGTATAAGCCTTGTATGTATAGTATATTTAATGGGCAGAATAGATTTGTTTTGACTGGAGGTTTTATGGTTAAAGCTGTTAAGCAACCGTTTACTGACAATTACGCATTTCAATCATGACGCCAATTAGCAGGCCAATGTGGAAAACTCAGGAATTTCGAATGAGTTTTTATGAGTATAGTGGTTTTTAATTTATGAGAATGAATAAATGGGATATATCACCCAAAATGACAATTCTCAATTCTCATTCTCAATTCTAAAATCTTTATTAATGCCAAGAATTCTAACATTTATTGGACTTTTTTTGTTTGCTTGGGCATATTTTGCTGCTGTAGATGGGTTTATGCTGGGATAATTCTTATACCCCTTAGTTTGAAGTGTGGTCCTGGAAAATCTTAGTTTTGGGTCCTCCCCCGACTCCTACGCCTCCAACTAAAAGAGATTCAAGACACCCCTACCCCTTCACATGAATGCGTGAAACCGGAAAGGGTTGGGGTATGGGGTAGAAATAGGATTGGGTCTAAGTATCATGGCAAAAAGCTCATTTTTGCTTGTGTCGGTTATGGCAGTTTGTTCGGAGTGTCCCAAGGTGGATATGTTATCTCAAAGATTAGGCCTATAGCAGACAATACAGGCTATGTGTTTACATCACGGCTGCATATCAGCGTACACCAAGATGACCTTAAAAGGAGTCGTTAAGATAGGGTGCATGAGACGTTTCCTGCAGGAAACTAATCAGTCAGTAGCCTTTAAGAAGATTTGCTGAGACTTAAGACGTTCTAATAACGTGCAGAGATACGGAAACAATGCCAGAATGCTGGATGTAATTAAAAGATCTTGCTGTAACTAACCGAAGTGGAAAGGATGCTGCTGTTGTTGATGTTTACCGAAACATCAGAGCAGGACAGAGTACCAAAAAAGAAGGAATGCAAAGGTGTAGCTTTGCAATTTTGATTTAATATATAAATTGAAATTGAGTATAATCAAGATTACTAATTGCAAGGTGGATGTTTTGCATATGCATTTTTGTGTTATCAATATACAGTATTTAATATTGTTTCATATATATCAGAGTAGCAGTGCTCAGTCAAGATCTTGATTAGAATTTTGTGTGTGCATCGATTTAGTATTAGATATAAACTGATGTGTATTTGCTAGCATTATTGCACATCATTAACTGCTTGTATCTGTTGTACTTGACCTCTTCGTTGGCAAAGCTCTGGGAGTGTGCATGGCCTGGGGGATGTTCTGATTGGCTGTAGCAATTTTTTTCCTAATGTCCTATAATAATTTCTGGCTTCTGAAAGTATTGAACTGCAGTGGCATTTGCATAAATTGTCTCTTTAGAGGACAGAGATTTCTAGTTATGCTGATGCTTCAATTGAGTTTCTGTGAAGGTTAGTTTCAATCATTTGCCTCCAAGCTCAAATGACACTTTTCTCTTTTTTATGTACTTTTTCCTGTTTTGTGTTGAAAAAATTATTTTTTTATGATGCAGTGGATTAGATTATTGTGTTTCATTTCACAGTACTGAGCTAGAAGAGGCAGAAAGCTATATTGTCTGAGTACGTGTTGTGTAGTACCTTAAATTACTACTTCCCTTTGTTGTTCTGTGGACTGAAGAACAAAGAGAACACTGATGTGTGGCTTCTTGAAATATTAAAACATAAAACAGTAGAGAAAGAATAGAGACAACAAATAATTTATGGCAAAAATATGGCCCAAGAAGACACACAAATAATGCCTTTTAGCTTGGTCCCTTGAAAGTATGAGCCCATAGAGTATAGCCATTGCATTCCTCAGCCGCGAAAGTTTCCCCCAAAGTTGAGAATAGATTCTATTTCTTCCTCTTTTGCACAATGATCTTATGGTTCTATGCACATTCATGGAATTTTCACTTGTAATCTCCGTTTTTGAGCGGATGAAACTGCTACAGATGTACAGTGAAACAAATTCTCTGCTACAAAGTCATTCATGCAGAAGTGGGCAACCATGCAGCTTTATTTCTTATCAGCACCACTCAAGATCACTCCTCATATGTCTATGGGCAACATCCTTTTGTTGAGGCAGAATATTTGCACAAGTTGAGACCATAAGTGCAATGGTAACTCCAAATCCGATGTAGAAAATGTAGGGTAAAGCACTTATTCTTGTATGAGTTTGCTGGATAATTGATCTGGCCGCATTTCAGGAAAACAGAGTGCAGTTGTCTATCAGAAGTAGAAATCGCATGTGCTACACTTATCATGGGTGGGGTTAATTATATCTACTGCTATCCAAATTGGAGATTCCAAAATGACTGCAATAGAGTTGAGTGAGTGAGAGATATTTTCAGCAGTTGAGGAAATACTATTCCCCTCGTAAAACTACCCTCATTAGTGCGTTTACATTGTATTCTCTCTGGGCAGCAACGGCTTAGGGCAGATAAGCATCATGCAGTCGGTTCAGGAATTGGCAGGCACGCACATCTGGATCAACCGATGCAAAATGTATGCAGTGTGTATAAATCCTTACAGTAAAGGTGGAGTTTTGCTCTACATTTGTGGATTAGCTTGGATGCATGATAAATGTGAGAAACCATTTGATGATGATAAATGTGAGATCTTGATAAAAACCATTGAATGCACAATTTATCATGTTCCCGCACCACTTTTCAGCAAAAGAATCCATATTTTACCTCAGTTTGCCCTCCAAATTGAATGTTTGAGGTAAAATGGCCTTTGCAACTATTATCAACATATTTTTTAGGACAGCAAGGGTCCTAAAACATCCAAGACCCAAAAACTCCAAGACCCAAAAAGCTCTCGGATTTCATCAAAAATGTCTTCATTTGTGTTCCAAAGATGATTTGGATACTTCTGCCTCAAGCTCCACTTGTAAACGTGCTTCTTTCCCTTATTTATTCTTTTGAAATAGGGCATGTCAACATCAGATGTGTTTGTAATCTCCATCCGTAATTGCTGTGGCCTCCTGGGCCTTGAAGAAGCGCCAAAGCATTTGAAATGTCACTGTTGGTAAATCATGAAGGATTGTGAGAGCTCTGTCCAAGTTTTAATGTCGCCCCCGTGGAAAACCAAGAACATTTCATGATTTGAAATATGCCGCGTTTGTTTTTGCAAGTGTTAACGCTTCTGCAAATGGGGAAAAGAGCAACAGAATCTGGCTGTTGAATAGAAGTACACTCCCTTGCTCTTCTGCGGACACCACATGATATCATGTGCTTTCCTGCGGTTGCATCAAGATGTCAGTCTTTTACATCCTCCCACGGTCCACCGGAATGTCCACATTTGTTTTAGATGTCCGGGCAAGCGGATGGGCATCGAATGCTCCACATTTTCGCCGAGTGAGCAAGAGCAAAGCGTTTCCCAAACAAGAGGAGATCTTCCTGAGCAGGTGATAAAGTGGTTTCTTTGGGGAGGTCACTGCTTGCGTGGTGCTCAGATGGTGTGCGTCCCGAGCCATGAACCCCCCCAATCGCACCCCACCTGTTTTACTGCAGCATTCCCTCTCTGGCCACTTAGACGGCGTATGTGAACTATTTGAGTCTGAAGCATGCCTTTGCGAACATTTGTTGTTTCAGGCTAACTCACTCTCTTTAAATTCCTCAGCTTTTTTTTTTAGGTGAAGCATGAGTGTATATTACAGATTTATGCAAAACTCTTACTGTTTTAATTTGTTGTAGTGTCGAAACCCAGTCTCTGAGGAGCGATCAGTTCTGCATATGATACTAAAGATGTTTATGCATAAAGTCAAATGCATTTCAAATCAGCATTTTACAAAGATTTACAAAGGCCGAAGAAAATACAGCTTTGTCTTACAGTAATATTTTAAAATGTTTAATATATCAACATATTAAACAGTTATTTCAAATGTTTTCTAGCATTTCGATCAAATAAATGCAGCTTTGGTGAGCATGAAAGACTATTTATATATAGCCAAATAGGTTTAAAACAGAGCATGATGACTGGATTTTGACTGAAAAATCCCTTACAATCGGCAAACAAGAGAGGTTGCAACAGTTGTAGAAAGTCGATACGGCACTGAAAGTAGCTTTCCCTGGTCGACCTCTCACCTTTAGTGTCTGTCCAAACACTGACTCACCTGTTGTCTCAGACCGACACACATTATCAGTGACCCTCGTGTCTGTTCTGTATTACCTCTGTGGATCTGGCATGAGGATGAGCATTAATCTGACATCAAAGAAAACAGATCCAAAAAGCCTTCCTCAAACAAGCGAGCCTGTTATACACATATATAAATCATACTGAGAGTAGACCCTCTCTCGTTTACATTAGAGACCCTTTGGAGATTCAAAAGCCCGGAACACTGTCACAGTTCTCTTCATGTTAATTAATTTACTCAGATAAACAGGTTTTCAGCTGCGTTTTAGCGTTGCTGCAAACCTCAACATATGTGTGTTTGGCCGTTTTCCAAATGAAAGGCTTGCATAACCATCTATACAGTATTTGCAGAACTGTGTTCAAGGATTGATTGGGTTTGCGGTCCTGATTTAAAACTCTGTGTGCTAGTTCATCGTTGGTACTGAAGTCAAGCAGAACGTGCTGGAGAGAGGAGGCATATTTTACGGTGTTGCTATAGAGCCAGAAGTGAATGCGGCCTGTATTTGCACATTTGCAAATGAAAAGAAAGAAGTGGTCATGAAGGAACATACCTTTTTGGAGACTCTACTACTTGCATAGCAGAACACAAGCTGTTTTTCAAATTATATTCAAATCTAATTATTTCATTTGATTATTTCATTGAAAATTCCTTTGATTTTACAGAGAACATTTTATTTCATAAAATAAAAAATACATTGTGTGCAAGACATGAACAATCATTTTTAAATAATATACTATAAATGCATTTTACACTTTAAGATGAGCACATATTACTTGTGGTTTACTAGAATTCCTATTTTTGAAATATGTGATGGCAAGAAATCAATCCACAATTACTGAGACAAACTAACGTTACGCTTTAGCCAATAGACATATTGATTTCATTTTTTAAATGCAATCTATTTTATGACAGATGCATGTGAGAGAGAGGTAAAGATTTTTATAACAACGGCAACAACTTCAGCTCCAAACTGTTCAGAGCAGCGAGTAGCACTGCACAACATGGCTTTTGTACAAGAGTGCAAACAAAAGGCAATTAACCAGAGATGCTATGGGGGGCCAGTGCTGTACAATAGACAATGAGAGTTCAGGGGTTTTTGCTTGGCTTGCTGTTTTAGCACTGATTGTATCTTGAAGAGAGGAGTGAATGCTTCTACCGGGTCTATTATGCAGTTTATAGGCTTCCTGCTGCTGGTTTAGTCACTGTTTAGTGAGAGCATGATTCTATAGAGATACTCTCTTGTTTACCCCACTGATTTTATTTTATTATTTGGGTATATATATTTTTTTATTTGTCATCTAATGTTTTTTTTGTTAGTTTATTGTGAGTCAATGTCACAATTACATGATTAGCATGCTACATTTCAGGAAAAGAAAAAATCCTATTTTGGACATCCTGTTTAAGACATTTTGGACCATCAACAAGTAACCACCATGGAAAAAATGGCCAGTCCATTGTATTTTAATTCATTTTTTTAATAATAATTTCTTTATTTTATTAATTTATTTATGTACAATGTTGTTTAAAATATAAAATTCCCAAAATTATATTTTGTCACCTTTAAAAAAAAAAAAAAATAATAAATTATATATATATATATACACGTATATATATATATATATATATATATATATATATATATAATATATATT
>JAUCMT010000051.1:6761965-6776137 GCA_032357475.1 Enteromius thamalakanensis
GCTACAACTATTAATCATTTTAGAAATTGTGCTACAGGAATCATTATTAGTGTTTAAGCAATCAGAAAAAACTGTAACGGTATATTTTCACCAGTAAGTATTATATAGTTCACAGTCTTTGTAACATGTTTCAACAATTCTACAAACAATTTTGACTTTGCACTGTCTTTAATATCTGTTCATAAATGTTCTTATTGCACAATAAATTCTGGCAACCACAGATTTCTTAAGAGCGAAAAACAGCGATGTATAGCGAGTTTCTGTGGAACTGCTTTTGACAAAAACACCCTCCGCTCTGGGAATCATTTGCTTCACTAAAATGCTTCAGTCAAAATAAGACATAAAGAGCCTCTTGTGCCCCAGCATAGCCACAAAACATCCCAAACAGCTGTGAGAATCATTCCCCGGGTCAGAATTAATGGGTGTTCTCCTTTACATTCCTGGAATCCAGTTTGAATATTTGAAGCGGTGCACGTGACGTTGCCGTGGCCACCTGGGCACGACTGCCGGAGTTCTATTGTTTCCAGGCGACAGCTTGCTCTTGGTTTCGCTGTCATTAGATTTGGAGCGGCTGACCTTTCAAATCCCAGCTGTCAGAGAGTTGATCATATCTAAAACCGTTACACACTGCAATTAGAGCCGGGCCGTTCTGAACCAGGCAGATTCATTTGACAGACACAGACAGATACTGCGTGCAAGAGAGAGCCATTAAACACAGCAGGGCTCAAACTCGCCTGTCATGTGGGAGTCAGTCCAAAGATGCTCGTATAAAGCGAAGATTGAATCAGCGAGAAAGGAAAAGAGTGGAAAAAACTCTCCGGCAGCAGAGCAAAGGAGGGATCCACCCCTTACGTAAATGAAAGAATGACCAGCGAGGAGCAGTCAGATCTTTGAAGTGCGAAGCGTAACAGATAACGACTCAAACCAGGCAAAAGCATGGCTGAAATATTTATCCAGGGGCCGAGGGACTCTTCGCTGGAATGGGGCCATGGCAGGAGAAGAGAGGCCAGAACTCAGTCCTCCGGGGGCCTTCAGCTCTCACGAGCTTCGCTTATTTACTCTGTGACCTCACAAATGGCTGCGAAACATCTGACGAGACTCGCTGCCAGCTTAATTATGCATCTCTGCCGTATTAAAAAAAATAAAGTTGTGTAGCATGAAGGAGAGAGAAACCACAGAGGGCAGAAAGATGGAGAAAATGTCTAAAAAGCCTCAAATTCCAACTAATTAATTGCCTTGAAAGTTTAGAAATTATATATTTAACCTGTTGGATGTTCAATATTGTTGGACTGAAGCAATCTTATAGACTATATGCACTATCATCTGGAATTTTATAGTAAAACTGCTATGCCTTTTTGAGCTAAACATGTTTTTATAATAAATGGTGTTGCTAGACAACAAGGCTTCAAAAATTGATGACGGAAAAAAATAACAGATTTTTTAAAATTAACTCTTCATAGTCACTTCAAGTCAAGTCCCTTTTTATTTATATAGCGCTTTTAACAATACAGATTGTAGCAAAGCACTGAACATTATCAAATAGGAGAAAAGAGTAATGTATAATGACGAGATTAAATTATTTATTTATCAAATGCAGAGACGGTCTCTTTAGTCAAGACAATGATAATCACTAGAAATCAGGTGTCCCCAACTAAGCAAGCCAGAGGCGACAGCAGCAAGGAACCAAAACCCCATCCATGAGAGACTGGAGCAAAAAAAAACTTGGGAGAAACAAGGCTTAGTTCTCCTCTGGCCGGACGCCCAGCACCTAATTTCCAGTTTAATATTAAGCGCATGGACTTATAGTGTGTTTGTGTGCATTTGGTTCCGGTGATCTGTCCACAGGGCTCATCTACATGTTCTGGTCTCCGATGAAGATCATCTCTTTGTGCTGGTACACCATCGATTTGAAGAAATTAGATCACTTGCTCACCAGTGAATCCTCTGCAGTGGATGGGTGCCATCAGAATGAGAGCCAACACGTCACAATAGTCCACAAAACTTCAGTTTGGCGATTAACATTTTGTAAAAAGCTGCACATTTGTTAGTAAAATGTGTTTACTTTTAACCTTAAACCAAGGCCTCCCACTGAAATACAAGTCCTCTTTTATAACGTCATATTGCTTTCTTCGCTAAAAAAGTATAAAGACTTTAGATCAAGCACCATTTCTACATAAAATCTGTCCATAACAGTTCCAAACAAATCTTTCAGTGGATTTTAATGTGAAATGAAAATGAGGATGGACTGTTTCACTTGTTATGGATTATATCATATTTTGACCAGAAGCAATGACGTACAGTTCAAACACCTTAATAATAGGAGTTGTGTTGTGAATTATTAAATTTATATCCGCTGTTTGGACTCTGACGGCACCCATTCACTGCAGAGGATCCATTAGTGAGCATTTGATAGAATGATGCATTTCTCCAAATCTGTTTCTGTTATGAAACAATTTCATTTACGTCTTGCATTTCCTGAGGACAAATACATTTTCAGCTCATTTTCTTTTTTGGGTGAACTATTCCTTTAAAGTATTACGCACTCTACCAGTATTGGTACTTGTTTCTAGTGAGTAGGTGCTATTTTCCAGACTCTCTGCACTTAGAGATCACAAACCATTCCTCTATCTCATGCTTTGGTCTTGGCTTCATAATCATAATCAGAACCAGTAGTTCCAAACTGCCAAGAAAACTTCTCTGGCTTGACTTTTGCTTTAGTACATTCTTTCTTTTCTTACACTGGTGGCTAGTGTTCCACCATTACTAGTATTACTAACAAGTCCGTGTTAGTCACAAGGTGCTCATTACTGCCTACATTTATTGTTGTATGATAAAGTGTGTTAACCTAATACAAAGTTTTCATGGAGTGATAAAGCCAATCACAACTACATTTTTTCAAAAAGTTATTGAAATCTAAATTTTTTTTTTTTTAAATTAAAGGCTCACACTTATGGAGATACAATGTTTTAATTATTCAAGAAGTAGGATTAAATTTGCAAGTTTACGAATGTATCATAATTGTGGATATATAGGAACCTTTATTCAATGCATATCTCTTGTTGCTTGTTTTCTTGAGCTGAATGTAGATGACACTGAGATCCATCTAAACCAATTAGGCCATGTAAAACATCTTTTAAACAAGATATCAGTCTTTTGAATTTTCTCTTATTATTGGAGACTTTTGACAGGATATGCAACCTGTACATATATTTTGATAGCGTTGTGTTTATGTATTTGCATCAATTTATCAATCAAGCAGTCACATGATAAAACCTAAAAGATCTCGATTACTTGCTTTCTTTGTTTTACTGGTTATTGCAAATGTTTAGTCAGTTCAAACCTAGCATGAATATCCATAACCTCCCCACATTATCTTAAAAAGTTGATGGACAGGTGCGTAGCAAAAAATATTGAGCGATGGGTGTAAATTTCTGCTCAGTTCTGCGGTGCTTGGAGCTTTAATTTTGTGCTTTAACAGCTCTAGTTTAAAGGAAATAAATGGGCAGAATGAGATTTACAAGTCAAAATCCAAGTAATTTATGTTATTTATGTAATAGCAAAGGTGCCCAAATATGTGTGTGTATGTGCAAAGTGGAGTTGTATCCCTTGAAATATCAGTAGGTTGTGTCGCGGTCTGAAGATTTAAATATTTACAAAAAGTTAGTAAATAAATATGATATAAAGCTCAATTAAAACTTAAAATTGTGGGGGGAAAAAAGAAATTTGGCATTATTTGGAAGCTAAAGTGTCTTTGCAGATATATCGTCATTAAATGCAGCACTGAGAAACTGTGCAATAGGTGTGGGGGGGGTGTATCTAGACTTATGGGAAAAAGTTGAGAATATTAGGGGGGGAAATAAGAGCTCTGCATGCATGAGCAAAGAAAAAGATTATTGAGAGGTGCTTAGAAAAGCCTGAATGAACGTTTCCAGGTTGAGAGGAGACACTGGATTCTGTATTAACTTTTGTGTATCGTTTTGTAAATTGTTTGTTTTTAGATTCTTTGAGACTGTAACTTTCTTTTGAGCTGTATGAAATATAATCGAATCAACTGATAATTCAAACGCTGTTCCGGATGTAGTAAACATTTATCATATAGCTAGCATGTCAGATTGCCAATATTGTCTTTAATATGCAGTGAGCCTGATGTGCTAAATGCTGTATTCCTGTAAAACACTACATTGGAAGGTTTATAATTATCGACAAATTTATATATTTTTAAATTTTGTTACTATATAGTTGTTCTCGTGCAAATATTTGTTTTGTTTGAGTTTTTTTGTATCAATAAACAAACCTACAACAGCTAAAATGTGTCATTTGAGATTTATTTTAATAACTATATTTGATTATAAAAGAAATTGTGTTTTCGTACTGCATTACAGTTTGTCGGTTTCACGGCAGGGGGAGACACAGCCCACTAATACGAAACAATCAAATAAACTCATACATCACAGGGTAAAGTTAGCCTTTCATCTCGTTAGGGATGACTCAAAGCACTTGCACTATTAGTTTTGCAACCACTTTAATGTCAAATCAGAAAAAGTATTTAAACCAATGGCTGGTCAGCGCACGTGCTTCTGTTTCTTGTAACCATAGAAACAATGGCTGGTGCGGATTCAGAAGTCTGCTGCTGTGATTTACTTTCTACTGGTGGACATTTATAACCATATTTTACATAAATGTGGATTACCTAAGTTACTAATGATATCGATAAGAAAGCGGGAGAAACCTCAGGTAGGTCGCTCAATCTTTAAGAACCGGTTTCTGGTAACATGTTATGAATGCTAACGCTAGTTTTACCGTTCAGAGAGGCTGCTGAGGAATGTGTTTAACGAGCCCGTTTGTTTTACAAGTTCTTCCAACGTTAGTCTTGTTCATTTGGAATTAGCAGTTTAAGAAAACACTAAAGCTTTCAAGCGTAACGTTAAGTGATCTCTGAGAGAGACTTGGCTGGTTTTCCATCATTAACGTAATTTTCCAAACGGTTCTTAGCAATAAACAAATCGAAACACTGAAATGCTTCGTTGATCATCATAAAATACTGCATTCGCCATCTGTGGAGAAATCTGTAAGTATAATGATCACATAAGACTCGGAAGTGGAAGACAGGTGTAATCCTAAAGCATTTTAGCTTAAATTGTGATAGAAATGTGCTATATATGGGCCATATTTTACGAGGTCTCTAAAGATTTAAATTGTAAATGCATATTGAACTAATTATTTAAATGAGCCACTGTTAAATATCTTAGAATAAGCCACAGTGAACTATAAATTACTGTTTGCTACATATAACTGTTTGCACAAAATTGAAATATTAGCAGTAGACTCAGTAGAGCTCATTTAACTATCTGCAAATTATTTCTTTAGATTATCTGCTATTATAATGCTTTTAATGAAACGTTATAATAAATATTTTTTAAATAAATGATTATGATGGTGGTCTTTGTGCCATATGTACTTCACAGAAGCTGCACGTATGACATGCATTTATTTGAAGTCTGCTTAATGCCACGCAAATACAGGTGTATATGTGGCATAAATACATTTAAACAGCAAATATTTCAGTGTAGTAATAATAGTAATAATAAAAATAAAAAATAATAATAATTGGTGTTGTTTTTTTGTTGTTGTTGCTTTAATAAAAATTATTATTAATAATAACAATAATAATGGCATCATTGTTTTTGTTGTTGTTGTTATTTTAAAGGCATTTATTATAACTTGAAAGCAAATATTTTGTATAGTTAAATAAAAGAGCTCTACCAAGCCTATATATATATATATATATAATATATATATATAATTTAAAATGAAATTACCTTGTTGTTTTTGTGCAATCTGTGGTATATCGTGATCTGATCATTTTAATTTATCATTTAAAACATTATTTGATTTAAATGATTTAAAACATTTAATAAAATTCCTTCCTTTTTAAATAAATTTTAATTAAAATCCAAATGCCATTATTTGTAATCATTATAATTATTGGCTATTTAGAACCATATTTTCCCTCTCGGTTGCAGTTCTTACAGCAGGGGGAGACACAGACATTTAATTAAAAAAATAAATTAATTAATAAACCAATAGACAAAATATGCCCTAATTGTAGAGGTAGCCTCATTGTTTCTGTAACTCTGTAAAATATATGGAGAAAAGGCTGATTTTGATCATTTTTATATATAAAAAGTGTCGAGGCAGAAGCAGGAAGCATGAGGCAGACAGGAAGGATGTGGTCTAATGGGGCTGTACACAATGAAGCCAGAGTAAACTGCGTACAGAATTTCAGATTTCACATCTTGACTTTTACACATTGTGAAGTGGTGTTGGGTGTGATATCAAGGCTAGAGGACCTCTTCTGTACTCTGCGTTCAAAACGTTTAATTTAACTTAAAATGACTCATTTCAATTATATAACCTAATGTGTGTTTCACGGTCCCAGACCGGTGTACTTTTTAGCGCAGAAGCTAGAGACAGAACGCTGAAGCGTCGCCATGACGACCGTGCAGCAGCTGCTGCGAACGCATGCGCATTACCCCTCTCCCCATCCGCGTCCACCTCGTATCCTGTTTCAGGTCTAGCGAGCTAACGGGGTGGCACATATGGCCATCGCCGTGGTTGAGGTGTTTTCTGTAGTTTCCTTTGTTTACCTCCGTTCCTCCGATATGCGCTTAAAACGCTCTCGCTGACTATTAACATTTTCCACTCGCGCTCCTCTCACCTTGATGAGAAGTCGGAAGAATGATCGCATCCCTGTCTAAAGGAAATCTGCTTGACGTGCTGCAGGAGGGTCCTAATGAGGTACCGAACTCCGACCTTAACCCTCATGTCTGTTTACACGTGCATTTGTCATTTCAGTGAGTTAAGTAGGTTATGTTAAGT
The DNA here is from genome assembly GCA_032357475.1 of Enteromius thamalakanensis. Classification (NCBI taxonomy): domain Eukaryota; kingdom Metazoa; phylum Chordata; class Actinopteri; order Cypriniformes; family Cyprinidae; genus Enteromius; species Enteromius thamalakanensis. Next base: position 6,768,845 of record JAUCMT010000051.1, read on the forward strand.
CCATGTTGCCTAAAAGTTAAAAGCGGTAACTGAATCGTTTTACGCAAGAAACTCCGAGGAGTTTCTTGCTGCTCACCTTCTGTGAGTAGCTGCTGTAGAACAACAGATACCAAGCTCTTTTGAATGTAGTGTTTCATGCACCAGAGCCAAGTTTGTGTACAGCCATTGCTTTTTGTTTAACAGCTGAAATTTCATAGAGCACATGCGGACTCAAATCCTTGTGCCATATGCCCAGAAGCTGCATAATAACAGTACCATGCTTTAAATCAAAATGCCATGTATAGGCCTACTGTAAAGTCTGTATGTTTATATTAAATAAACATAGTATAAATGCGTTTTTGTTGTGGCAAAAATGCTTTGAAAATAATGTAATAATGTAATAATGTAAAATAATATAAATGTAAGATAATAAAAATAGTCAAGTATCAAATTACAGCATACAATGATTTGCACAAGAGAAACGATCATTTCAGCAGTAAAATGTCAGTATCAGTCCTTCTAACCAGAGAGAAGGTTTGTCCTGGCAGCTAGCTAATAAACAATGGGGGACACAATCCTATTAATTCTGAATTTACAGAGACTGTTTAATGCCACACATACATTAAAAGGTTTATATAATGTATGTGGTGTATGAATGCATTTACATGGAAATTACAATTACAGAGGTAATGCTTTGAAAATAATATTTTGCAAATGCAAGCTGTAGATTATGTCATAGATAATACAGTTTATTAATAATTGAAAGTCTATAAGAAATGAAAGTCTATAAGAAAGTCTTGACAGCTGTTAAGCAATGGGAGACACAATCGTGTGTATTCTGCATTTATAGAGACTGTTAATGCCGCACAAATGGAAAAATATGTATATAAGCCTATATATAAATTGCATTTAAACAGGAATCACAATAACATATTGTGTATGCATAAATAAAATGTAGAAAATATAAAATAAATTAATAATCATTTAATAATAATAATAAATTATTAACATTGAAGTAATACAAGGAAATTATAAATAAAATGGTAAGCTGAAAATTATGCTATACGTACAGTACATCCCAGTTTGCACACTAAATAGTTATAATTTTCCGTTGTTTGTTGGCAGTAAATAACAAAAATTTTGGGGCTTTGGGACACAGTTGGCCATTGTGCTACATGTAGCCAGTTCTGTGATATAGTTTACAAATGTTAATTCTGGATTACTTTAAATATTGAAATATTATAATATAAACATTAGAATAACGTGGGAGTCTTTTAACTTGTGTGTAACCAAAATGCAGGAACTACCCCTGAATGATTGTTAAAGTTCTTTTAACCTGTGGAAATAACTATATCGTGCGCATTAAAATGATAAGTGTGGTAAGAGGTGTTAAGCATATTATGCCATATTATAACCATGTCCGCTATCGTCAGACATTCCCTACTGATGTTACCTAAGACTGAGTGCTTCTACATCTGCTGCCCTCCGGCTGTAACCATTAAACCATCAAGCGCTGTTCATCATTGATTTTTTTTTGTTATGAATCCCAATCTTAGTCTTTACAGATATTTCAGGTCCACCTAGAATATAAGGTGAGAACACAGCAGAACAGCAGGCTCCAGTGATGGAGATGTATCAGTCTGTCAGGTCACTGTGTGCTCATTTGTACAGATGGCTGCGCAGGACTATTGCTACCTTCCCGTTTTACAGCACAGTCAGCATCTTACAGTGCAATTGTGCCGAAAGCTCTCAGAGTTAGCTGTTCTCTCTGGGAAGCCTGTCACTCTGGGCCACTGTTAGATTTAAGCAAGACAGATTTGCTTCAGACAGAGCTTGCATTGTGTTAGTCAGCCCACCATGTGGCAAATCAATAAATGCTGCTGTGAATGAAAGTCCTCGTGAAAAGCATGCATTTTGTTTTTCTTTTTGTTTTTTTGGTGTGCATGTTTTTTACTTTACTGTGCTGGTATTTGATGTGAACTACACATTCACAACCCAGGAAAAGTCTTCTAGATTAATAGGAGACTGTGTTTTAAGGTGTGACACTTGGATGTCGTGAATGACTGTTCAGTTTCATTCAAATATTTGGGGTCAATAAGGTTTTGAAACGTTTTTGAAAGAAGTCTTGTATGCTGATTTGATGCTCAGGATACATCGTTGTCATAAGCTGTGATGCAATTTGATGAATAGGAATTGACATCAGTTATTGGAAAAGTAACCCTTTTTATACCATTAATAAATATATGGTCAGTTTTGGTCAACATTAGCATCTTTACTGAATTTTCAAAAATCAAAATCCTACTGATCTTACTAAATGGTGTATGTCATAGATAAGAATAATTTTAAAAACTTGGATTTTTAGCTTCGTTTTACTCAAAACATTATTTTTTTCAAAATTCTCTCCCCAAAAAGAAACCTTTTGAACTTCTAATTTTTCATTATATTTTAACTTTCAGGCTTTAAAAGGAGCAGAAAGCATCATAAAATTGGTCCTTATGACTGCATTAATCTCAAAACTTTAATATGATCATTTTGACAGATCTGTCCTATAATTATTTGTCATGAAATAAAAAAAGTAATCACCAACTTGTGAATGGTTCAGTGTTTTGTTGGACCTTTTTTCATGGATCAGTTTTTTGGTTTTGTCAAGTGATGTGAACCTCATCATCCAGCTCAGTTCAGTTCAAAAAGTATAGTTTACAATATTGTAACATAATGAAATCACAATAGAACTGATCCTATTCCTGAAAAAATCTCACTAACTCCTGTCACATTGGTTAACACCTCACTTGTGGGGAATATTAACAGTGTATCGCATGTCAATTTTTTGTTTGTCTCATCGTATGACTTTTGAAGACATTAAAATGTAGTGAACAAGACATGAGCAAGATGTAAACATTTTGGTGTTTTTGTGTGATTTTTTTTCTCTAAGGTGTTGGGCTTGTTTTATGCTGTTTCTACATGCTGTATTTTTTCTGCAACCATCCCACATTCTTCTGCATTTAAAAAAACCCAAAACATTTTTGCCAGAGGGTAGTACTGCAGCAAACCTCACTGCACCCTTGTGTGTTCCTACATGTATTTGCAGAAGAGGAAGCGTGAACGTGGGGAGCTAAGCTGTCCTTTTGTGACATGGCAGAGAAAGTGCAAGTCAGACTAATCCACTCGTTGAACCCGGTGATGCTGACCAGCCGGGGTGAATGAGGAGGGACTTGTTCTGTCAAAGCAGGTGCATCTTGAGCACTGAGGCATAAATTTCTTTTGACAACGGGTATCCTATTGGGTATCAACACAGGCATATCCTGCATAACCTCTCCACCGGGACTGTCAGCACTAATGGTAACTGGGGAGGTTTGCAGTTTAGCAGCAATAGAGTCGTTGGCTTCATTTGCGATTTTTGCTTAGGCTGGGCCTGAGGAAAGTAACCCTGAACTGTAGCATTTATGAGGTTTTGCTTAAGCTTTAAAAAAAAAAATAATTCAAGGAAAAAGGTGGAAGTTATATAATATAATGGAAATATAACGGTCAACAGGTATTTCTATACTTCTATACATGCATACTTAAGTACACGCCTGTTCAAAAGTAGTTTTGACGTCAGTAAGATTTATAAATACCTTTATTCAGCAAAGATACATTCAGTTGCTTAAAAGTAAGCATAATGACATTGATCAGTGTTGTTCTTTTGAACTTTTCACTCATCAAACAATCCTAAAATACATTAGTTTCCAGAAAAATATTTAGCAGCACAACTGTTTTCAACATTAATAATTAGAAATGTTCCTAAACAAAAAATCCAAATAAAAAATAATAATAATACAAATATTAACATTTTAAAATATATTAAAATAAAAAAAACTTATTTTATCCATTATTTACTTTTGACAAAATAAAAGCAACCATGGAAAATCTAAAATTTAGCAGTAAAATATTTGCAAGCAGAAAAATCTGAAGTACAATCTGCTGTTCAGCTGTAGACTAAGCAAGTTTGCACGTACCTGTATAAATTGTTTGTCTTTCTAGCAGCAGCTGGCTGCCTATGTGTCTTGGGTTAATGCACAGCTGAGGAAGAAGCCCGGACTGAATCCTGTGAGTGATTTACGACAGGATCTCAGAGATGGTGTGGTCCTAGCACACCTCATTGAGATAGTGGGTAAGCTCTCACGTTATATTCTATTTGTACTGCAGGACTATATAACATGGCATTGTATTTAGATGAGTTTTTTATATATTTGGCAAGCTGGCGAACTGCTGGATGGCATTCATTATGTGCCACGTGATGACCAGGAGAAGAAGCAGAATGTGGAGAAGGTTCTGCAGTTTGTGTCATCCAAACGGATCAGAATGCCACAAACGTCTGCCAGGGGTGAGTTACAAAGCAAGCTCTTAATCGTGGTTAAGCTGATAAAACTGCTTATTTAAAATCTCCTCTTTCTCTTTGTACTCAAAGACATTGTGGAGGGGAACCTCAAATCCGCCATGAGACTCATCCTCGCTCTAGCTGCACATTTTAAACCCTCCGCATCAGCCAGCCACAGAGCTGGAGCTGGCGTAGGCAGGAGTTCCACTGGCTCCTCGGCCAATCACAGACCTCATTCCACCATGGCCATGGCCCAGAATGCAGCAGCAGCCCTGGCAGCAGCCAGGCAGGATGCTTCCCGCCCTGGCCGCTCTGTTTTTCATCTAAGACAAGAATGGAGGTACTGTACATGTAGCTTCATTTTTACATTTCATATCCTTCACGTTCTTCAAAAGAGTTTTGTAAATGTCTACTGCCTCCATAGAGTAGCTGTTCTTAAATCTTCTCATTTTATAGGGTTAGTTCACCCAAAATTGAAAATTTCCCTATGATTTACTGACTAGCATATTCTCACTACACCTACAGCCTACATCATATACTGGAACACATTCATACAACATTTAGTGGAAGCTAGAGATTAATAGGTCTGCCCCCTAATAGTCAACTAATGGTTAGTGGACAACAAGAGGCTTGGTCGACCAAAATTGTATTAGTCACTTAAAATTAAATAAAATCAGACAAGGTCACGCAGTCCATGACTAACAGATCATTATTTGCTAGTCTTTGGAATACAGTACATTATGCAGGACATCCTAACACTCGCATCTTCCTCAGATATGGCTTATTATCTGAACAGTAGCGCACTCACTGCAGGACAGATGAAGATGCCAGTGCAGCCAATTTTTTTTTGGTAATATATTAGTGCTTTCATGAAAGTTCTTATAAAAATAACCATGTCCAGTTTATGAACTGAGAAAAGTTTCTTAAGTCTGATCTTTCTTAAGAATCAGTTGATTCAGTTCACAAAACTTATCGGTTATCGGTGAAAACATAAATTCCGGTTTGTTTGACTTAAAATATTAGTGCTAGTAGTTCTCCTTTTGTGTTTCAAAGTCTAAATGAAGTGACATGCAGTAAAAAAACGATGACAAAATAAAATGGATGAATCATTGCCCTCTTGCTGCAGTAATTGGGAAGTGCAGCTGAGTTCAGAGATGGCATATGGATAATCAGATCTACAAAACTAAGCATATGTTTTATCCACAACTTAAGATTTGACGTCATCACAGCAATAATTAATCAGCTCTGTTGGAGCTTTGAAAATGGTTTGCAATAGTCCAAAACAGCACAAAATTATTACAAATATATATTCAGAAAGAGTTGTTTATTTTACAAATGAAAAGATCATCAATGCTTGAAACAGCTTAAAGCATCTCACCATATTATTTGCTTTTAGTCGTGGCTGCAGTGGTGAAGAGGACAGTGACAACCCCTGCAGGAGTGTCCGAGCATTGGTTCAGCAGTATGAGGGACAGAGAGGGACCTTTGAAGAGGAGACAGGAGCGAGAGCTACTGGGTAAATTCTAATAATTTAGTTATTAATATTTTAGATCTAATAATCAATCAATATTTAATCAAAAAATTTTTTGCCAAAGCCTTTAAATTGAGAATACATTCAGCTGTAAAATACCTCTTAGAACCAACCCAGCATTCTCGTCTCTTAGTTACAAAATATACAAAAACATGTTATCACAACCGCTCTTCTTTATTCTCTCTGCTTTTATGAGAAGGGAACACATAGATAGGCTGGAGGAGGCTGTCACGAGGATTTTCTCATTCCTTGTTTTGTAAGGCTTGAGATGTTCCTGCCCACAGGCTTTTTTTAAGGCATCATCATGCTTTGCCACTGAAAACCAGAAAATGTGTGACTGCTCTTTTATGTGGGACATCAGCTGGGATTTTATCCAGAGGACCTGATTCAGTACCTGATTATCCAAAAGAACATAATTTGTGCGCTTAGTCGTTATTCCTGGTTTTGGAGCTGTGTGTATATGTCTTTAAAATGTTATGTAAGAAACCATTCTAGGACACTGTCAGGTCAGTGACTTGTTAAGAGGCACTCGATCAGTTATAACTTGACTGATCTAGAAAGCTCACTGCTCTATAGGCTACATTCGGCTAATGCTTAAACTCAAATGCTGTAATAAATCAAGACTTTGATATTGACCATTTCATATATAGATTGTAAGGAGAATGACTGGAAATATCAAAATAGTGATTCTCAGCACATTTTTCTTCTTTATTTTCTTATAAGGTTGGTATTTCTGATACCTCTGCAATCCATTGTCTGATAAAATTGACAACTTTTTGCTTTACTTTTATTAATTTCTGCAGAGATCAGTTTGGATTTCCTTACTCAGAGGTGCTGCTGTGTACTGGCTCTTGATGTGAATGTACATGAGCGACACTTGTTTAAGTTTGGATTACGCAATCTCACAATCATATTCCATTCACTCTACCACGTTACTATTTCATTATCTTTTCACAGCAGTATTTAATGAAGAGTAGTGACAGACAAATATATGAGCTAGGCTGATCTGTGTCTACTCTCTGAAGAATCATTTACAAATCTACCAGCAGCCCAGTCAAATTACAATACACACATTTTCTCAGTTTTTTGTAAAACATTATGTAAAAATGTTTAAGTGCACATCTAAACTGCCATAATTAAATAGTATTGCCTAACATGGGCAACAAATAATGCCCCTTTCCTCGTTTATTCAGCCCTATTTATTCAGGAAAGAGGCATTCATTTGCAAAAGAGTAAAAGTTAAGTTACATTAAAAACAAGACATTTCTATTCATCAAGTAAACCTAAAAATGTATTGTAGTCTTCTACAAGTCTTAGGCCGGTGACACACTGGATGCGTGGCGTGTGCATGGCGTTTCTGATGCGTGTCAGCTGCGTGGCGGCTGCGTCGCGTTTTCTGTGTCTTTACACACCAGAACCGTGCCTG
>JAUCMT010000051.1:6784849-6807675 GCA_032357475.1 Enteromius thamalakanensis
TCTGTATAGTACAAAAGTGAAGTGTGAAGTCAACGAGATTTGTTTTCTGGAAAGAATTGAGTGCTTTATTCATCAAGGATACATTAAATTACTCAAAAGTGACAGCAAAGACATTTATAATGTCCCCAAAAAATTATCTTTAAAATTTATGCTGTTCTATTTTATTGACCAAAGAATCTTGTAAAAAAAAAAATCACACTTTCTACAAAACATTAAAGAGCATCACTGTTATTAACCTTAATGATCATAATAATAAATGTTTCTCGAGCGTTTGACTACTACATAATGATACACAATATGTGTTTGTTTGTTCTGTAAGATCAAACCTATGTAGTTACTTATTTATGCGCCGATCTTGAACCAATCCACTGTAAAGTCTCTAGAGTTCTTTTGTTTACTTATATTTTATTTCCATGCAGAGGGAGCTATTGAGGTTCAAACAGGAGGCTCGCAACCTGCAGGGGGTAAAAGTAAGCCTTGCATGCCTCCAAACTCTACATGCCAACTCACGTTACCAAGAATTCAATTACTCTCCGACTGATATAAAGCAGAAAAAGTTATATAAGTGAGTTGAGATTGATTGATTGTACTTTGTCATCACTCAGGATGCTCTACAGCAGCGTATGGCAGTGCAGGAGTCCTCAGTCCTGCAGCTTAAACAGGAACTCCTGCGCACCAGTATGGCCAAAGATGAGCTGGCAGGACAAAATGTGAATTGATGTTTCTGTTTTTATATTCTATGCATATAATTTCCTTTTAGTTATATCATATGTGAGACCACTTGTCAAATACAATGCATGTATATTTTTATTAGGCTGAGCTACAGAGGAAGCTAGAGGAGCGGAACAGGCTTCTCAGTGAATATAAGGCATGTCTGTTTTTGCAAACTATAATAATGTTTATTACAATGTTTATATGTATTCTAATTCTACTGTTCGTTAGCTTTATCCGTGGTTTTTATATAATTTATAGAGTTTGTAATTTGTAATTGTTGTACTTTAGTGTACATTTATTGTAATTTAGTGATTGATGTTTGTTGCAACTTTAATTAATTGTATATATGCAAGATTATATTCATTTGTTCTGAGTGTTAAATTAATACACTATTGACTAGTATTTATACATTTAGAAATATATTATTTTTAAGCTTGGTATTAAGCTTGATGTCTTTATGCTGTACAGAAAGAACTGGGCCAAAAGGATCGGCTTCTGCAGCAGCAACAGCTGAAGCTGGATGAGACACTGCGCAAGCTGACAGACAGCAGCAGCCAGCAGGTACCACATCAAACACAGCCCTGCAGACTCCCAGCTGTGAAGGAGAACTGCATGATAGGAATAGAAATGCAGGATAATTATTCATTTATGAATTTATATAATGTACAGCTATTATTGCTAATTTAGTATTTTATGTTATATAAAATATAAAAATATAAAGAAGATATGTTAAGAAAATACGTATAGTATTCTACAAATATGTTAAATTGAGAGTAAATGCTTTTGAAACTTAATTCAAAAGTATGTTGGTAAAAATGTCACTAGGGCAAGTACAGGCCCGACTGCCACAGCAGGGAGAAAAATTCTTGTTGTTGATCCCTAATAATGAATCTGTTTACCTCATTATGTAACTGAAGGCTTTTACTTGGTTTTATAGTCCTGTTTAGTGTGAATGAGAATGTTTGTGTTTCTCAGGCTTGCCTTCAGAGGGAGCTGGAGCACAAGGAGAGTATTCTCAAAGAGTTAATGAGCCATGAGACAGAGGAGGTAGCGTGCCTATAAATAATACACAGCTGTTTGTTTTCACACATTGCAGATTATGTTTAGTGCTTCCATTATTTGTTAAAATTTCAAGTAAAGACTTGTCACCTTGTCGTCTGTTTCAGCTTCCTGGCTCGCAAAACAACGGCTACTCACACCCACCCGTCACAACATCAAAAACACACCATGGGGTAAATAAGCCCGAAGCCTTTTTTTCCCCCTCAGTTATTTTAGATTATATCTATAAAGATATATGTAATTGTCTCTTACAGGCCGAGGAGCTGCAGTTAGTAAGAGATGCTCTCCGCAGTCTGAGAAACAGCTTTGGAGGTCACGACCCTCAGCATCATACTTTGGACACCCTTGAGCAAGGGGTGGCCAGCCTGATGGATCGCCTCTACGACCTGGAAACACGCCACAAACAGGAGAGGAGGGTACGGTGAATGTTTATCTGTTCTCACACAGCTGTCATTGCACCTGATCTACATTCTGTTCTCAAATCAGTCTGTTTCTTTGTAGCCCCGAGGCAAATCCCCAGGACATAAAGCATCTCACTCAGATCGAGACTCCTGGCCTCCTACTTCGAGTAAGCATGCATGAAATTAGCACAAAACAATGAACAGAAGCCACCGTGTAATGGAAATACAACAGACAAATTGCCGCAACACAACGGAAACAAGCCACAACACAATGAAATTAGCACAAAACAATGAAAACAAGCCATAGCACATCTGAAAATAGTTGAAACAGAACAAATTACAGTAGCACAACGCTACGGAAACAAGACACAGCACAGCGAAATTGCCACAACAAATGAAATCAGTCCTGTCCATTGTGTTGTTGAGACATTGTGCACTACTGGGCCACCGTACAAGACACCTCAGTACAGGATATGATATAACCATTTAAATAAATAGGAATATCGTTTGTACTCGTCAGGTATGTTGCTTCTGAAGTGAATAATCTCCTCTGCTCTCTTACAGAAATGGCTCATTCTCAGAGCAGCCCTGCGTTAAACTCATCAGCATGCACCAAAGTCCTGTACTTCACTGACCGCTCACTCACGCCATTCATGATCAACATCCCCAAGAAGTCAGTCAGACACTGTTACACATTTATATGTGGCTTGAGTGGATCTTTAGCCTTAAATCAATATAATGTAGTATGCTTAAAACACGTTACCTGGGATTACAAAATAGTTTGTTGGGATAGAATAATATTTGGCTGAAGTACAACTATTTGAAAATCTGAAATCTGAGGGTGCAAAAAAATCGAAATTGCCACATTTGTCCAAGTAAACTTTTTAACAATGCAAAAAAAAAATGAAGTAAATAAATCAAAAATGAAGTTTTAATATATTTATGGTAGGAAATGTACTAAATATCTTTGTTTCTTTACTTGAAAAATGGAATAAAAAAAAACTACAAGTACCTACAGGTACACAATGTATTGTTGGCTATTGCTACTAATATACCCACGTGACTTATGAATGGTTTTGTGGTGTAGGGTCATATGTGCTATGAGAATTTTCATTGTCAACAGGCTTGGGGAGGTGACCCTCCGAGACTTCAAGGATGCTGTTGATCGGGAAGGCAATTATCGGTACCATTTTAAAGCACTGGATCCAGAGTTTGGCACTGTGAAGGAAGAGGTACTGTCAGTCAACAGGATATTTTTTCCTTACATCAAGCACCAAAATCAATGGTTCTCAAACAGAAGGCCAGGGACTATTAGGGGGCCGCAGCAAACTTTAAATTATAAAGGGGGTCTTTAAATATTTATATAGGGACTTTTAAAGGGATAGTTCACCCAAAAATGAAAATTCTGTGATTAATTACTTACCCTCGTTTTGTTCCAAAACGTAAGATCTTCGTACATCTTCGATATTTTGGAGGAAGTCCGAGGTCTCTCTATAGACAGCAAAGAAAATGCCATGTTTAAGGTCCATTGTGGCTCTTATAAAAGCACATTGAAGAAATTGTCGAATAAATTTGTTATTTTTGTTGTCTTAACAGACAAAATTATTCTTGTAGCTATATAAAAGGTTAAACCACTGATGTCACAGAGACTATTTTAATATTGTCCTTACTATCTTTCTTGACTGCCATGACTGTGAAAGTTGCACTGCTGTTTATAAAGAGTCAGAAAACTTGTATTTCCGAAGAGAGGTTTTTTACAAGTTTAAAACGACATGAGCGAGAGAATTATTTTTTTTTATTATTTACATTTTGCATATAATGTATAATAAGGACCAATGGCTTCTCGCAGGTGTTCCAGGATGACGCAGTGGTGCCTGGCTGGGAAGGAAAGATTGTGGCCTGGGTAGAAGAGGATCATGGGCAAAGAGGGTACTGCATTCATCTATACAACTGTTACCACTTCTGTTTCTCACCGTTTTAAGCTCATTCTTTCTATTTGCCTCGACAGGACCTAACAAAAGCCAGCAAGAAGCTGTCAAAGGAAATGGAGACATCTGTGCCATAACATTGATTAAACAATCAAATAACATTGATTTGTACCCCAAGATGGAGCTTTAGTGCCCTGAGAAAGTCCCACCCATCTTTACTCTATCCTGCATGAGCTGAACAGCAGAATGAACCTGAAAGGATGTGGAAGATCATCGTAATGATCACCAGATGCAGAAAGTCCCATCCTGTCCAGACCAGTATTACTCAAACATAACTATAGAGAGGATGGGAAAACAGGATTCCTGATCTCTTTTAGAGGTCTTGCCATAGACCAGACACCCATTCAAACTCTTCACTGTGACGGAGGAGCCTTTTGTTCAGTTCACCTACTTTAAAGTAGGTTCTGCCAGAATACTTTTTTGTTGATTTCAGTGAACCAAAATTGTAATAAGTTTGCTGTGAATGGAGAGAAGTAGGTAATCTTGACTGTCAAGAGTGTGAATGATACATCGTGAATGTTAAAAAAGCAGCAGTAAGGGTATGCAAGCATAGAGCAGAAAGGAGTTTGATGTCTGCTGTTGCCTTGCTGTGAGATGTTATTTTATTTTAGAGTTTCCCTGTGTTAGACACACTCTTTATGAAGTTCTGCAAAAAAAGACCTTCTCCGAGGACCAAAGTGTTTGTTTGATATAAGATGTCATTCAATCTGTCTTTTTAAAGAATCCTCCATTTTAACATTTTAAGAGTTTTTTTTATGCATATTTTCAAAGAGTGTGCACTGAAGATTTGACTGTGTGGTATACATGTGGTGAAATTACAGCTCATGATTTTGACCATAGCACAAGATAATAAAGTACAGATAAATTGCGTTATCACTTGCAGGCTTTCAAATGTAATTATCTATCTTTCAAATGTTAAGTATCAGATGTGCCGTTCAGCTGCACTGATTTAAGTTTACAGGAAAGTGCCTGGAATCTGCTAAGAAAGAGGGGTGGCCGGGGTTTGCCTTTTGTATTTTTGTTTTGTTTTATATTTATGTAAATATGTTAATATTTCAGAAATAAAGCGAGGCACAGTGCCTTTACACTGTATAAGAGATGTCCTGTAAAGACTGAATAATATTTTAAAGAAATGAAAATGTCCCCTTTGTACAGAAAAAGGCACATATTTACTCTGATCTGAGGAGTCTGTAGCTAACAAGAACCGTATGGATGGTGATACTGTACTATGACTGTATGCCATGATTCTGCTTTACACTCATGTTTACTGCTGGTTGCATTGCTGGTTTAAGAAGAATGTTATTTGGATTGCAAATAAACAATTGGAAGCGGTATACATGTGTGTTTTATGTTAAATAAGCTTTATTCAATTATTATTATTATTAAGTATTTTCATTTAAAATAAATTATATAGGGATCCACAGGAGACAAAAAGTCTGTCAAGAAAACTCATGAAAATATTTTAATTTATCTTATTTTGTATATAATAAATTTTTAGATGAAAAATTTTTGTTCCAAGTGGATGGTTTTGTGAAGATTTTTCTGCTGTTTTTTTTTTTTTTAAGGTATGCAAAAAGGATTTTTCCTGTTATGAGTTATTGTTATTTCTATACATTGCCTAGTTTGTAAAAAAAAAAGTTGACAAATTGTACTATAAAGAAATTTATAATGCTTTAGTTGAAAAGTGAAAAAGGAAGTAGCCTAGTGTTTGGCAAGCACAGAATTATAAAGCAAATGAATATGTTTTCAATAAGACTCTATAAAAAAAATTTTTGTTAGTATGTTAGTAAAAACATTTTCGAAGTTAAGAAAAGTATAGCCCAAATGTATCCCCAATTATAAAATCCATACCAACTACATTAATGGGACAAAAAATAAACAACCAAAAAACGGTGGAATAGTGGATCATAATTTTATTATTTAAATAAAACTATAAATGTTAACAAAAACTGTGACTGCTGCTACCCCGTGATCTCTTCTAGTGTAGAATGCAAGACAAAATATAATTGAAATGTTTTCTCACCGCTCCAGGTCGTTAGGTGGCGCTGTGTTAGATAGTCGTGTGTTCAGCGACCCTCACTGCGAGCAAAACATCTCGCGAAGCAAACATTCACGTGTTGTTACGCTGTTACACACTAGCTAGTCAGCGAAACAGAGTGAAAATGCAGGATAAAAGGGATAAAGAGAAGACACAGATAAACGATGACCCTGTGAAGAATTTTGAGAAATGGAAAAGGAAATACAACAAAACAAAGAAACGCGTCAAACGAGATCAAAAGACCACCAAGAAACGCGACTGGGAGGTGGAGAGAGAAAATATACAGAAGCTGGTGAATAAATACTCGGAGGTGAGATATCGTGAGGCTGATATTGCAAAGGATTTCTGACTTCTCGTACAGTACTTGTTTCTAGGGATTGCCTCGTGTTTGTTTACATGCCTGTTATAATGGCATCTGGCTTGACAGACCAGAATGTCTTTTGACATTTATAAAGCAATGTTTCTTGAAATGTTGCTGATGGTTGTTTCTGGTCAGGACGTTTGTCAGCACGGGTCTATATATGATACTGTTTTGTTGGTGATCAGTGTTTTTGTTGTTTTTTAGTCTTTGGACAGAACAGGCCACGTAACAGATAGGAAGTTTACATATCAAGGTTTTGGATTAATCTCCTGATCCAGCATGTTGTGTCATCAGACATGTTGCAGTGTCCTGCATCATCCAATTATGTAGTGAAGTTGTTGTTGAGGATTATAATTGTCCTGATGTCCTTCATTGGACACCTAATCTATCTTAAAACATGCCACTGTGAAGGTTTTGACAATGAACTGTTTTCCTAGATCAATTCCAAAGATGCTGTGAAGTTCTCTGATTTTCCAATCTCAAAAAATACACTGAAAGGTGAGCAAACTTGAATATTGGCATGCTAATAAATTCACATACATTCTTAATCTTAATGATGCACTTGATCATGCCATCAGGTCTTCACGAGGCTCAGTACAGGCAGCCCACAGAGATTCAGAGGCAGACGATCGGCTTTGCTTTGCAAGGGCGAGATGTTCTCGGTGCTGCAAAGACTGGCTCTGGAAAGACTTTGGCCTTTCTCATCCCGGTAAGCAGTAGAGCAGTGGTGGGGTATTACAAAGAAATATAGAAAAACCCAACAGTAATGGGTTCTGCGCTTAAAAAAAATAACTAATTTATTTGATTTAAAAAAATAACAATAAAATAAACAATAAACTGTGACTGTCTCCAGGTTTTGGAGTGCTTGTACCGTGAACAGTGGACTTCGATGGACGGCCTCGGCGCTCTCATCATCTCTCCCACACGAGAGCTGGCCTATCAGACCTTTGAGGTGTTGAGGAAGGTCGGCAAGAACCATGAATTTTCTGCTGGTCTTGTAATCGGTGGAAAGGTGTGTGTCTTAAGTGATTAGCACGGCTCTTCCATGTTTTGTTAAGGTTTTTGCTGTGTTATAATTGGTTATTGTTTTGCAATGACTGCAGGATCTGAAAGATGAATCTGAAAAAATCCATCGGACCAATATCATAATCTGTACACCAGGGCGTCTGCTGCAGCACATGGACGAGACGGCCACCTTTCATGCTTCAGATCTGCACATGCTAGGTAAGCTGATGCTTAGAAAGAGTTTTGAATTCATAGCTGTTTAAAACGTTGGGGTCAGTAAGATTTTTCACGTCCAGTTCTTATTTTCAGCCTCTTACATTAAGTAATATGACCTGTTTGCTCTTGCATGGCAGTGCTTGATGAAGCGGATAGAATTCTGGACATGGGTTTCTCCGACACACTTAATGCCATTATTGAAAACCTTCCGCGAACACGGCAGACCCTTCTCTTCTCTGCCACTCAAACCAAGTCAGTCAAAGATTTGGCTAGACTTAGCCTGAAGAACCCCGAGTATGTATGGGTCCATGAACAGGCCAAGTTCAGGTAAGAGCATGGTTTTATAGTGATGCTCAGTCAGCTCTTAAAGAGAGTGTGCCCTCATTTACTGAACCTCTATGAATTTATTTCATTCTTTAGAAACACAAACTAAAAAAATTGAAGTTTGGTTACCAAACGGTTGCTGGTACCTACTGACTGTCCCTTGTATTGATAACTATTCCATGGAAGTCAGTAGCTTCCAGCAACTGCTTGGTTACCTTCTTATAAATATTTTCTTATTGTTTTCCTTTTGGTTTTTTTTTTTTGTGTGTTTTTGGTCAATACCTATTTAACTTCATGAATGGACACTAAGCTCTTGACCAATGATCTTCTCTGCAGTACACCAGCCACTCTGGAACAGAACTATGTGGTGTGTGAGCTGCACCAGAAAGTCAACATGCTCTTCTCTTTTTTGAAGAGTCACCTTAAGAAGAAGATCATTGTCTTTTTTTCCTGCTGCAAAGAGGTGACCGATTGATGATTGTCTGTTCTCAGTGTCTGTTTTTGTTAAATGAAGTGGGTTTAAAAGTCCAAAACCATTAGTAAAAAATCATAGAACTTTATTAATTTAAAAATAGAATCAAAATTTTCTTCACATTATCATTATTTTATATTGTTTAGACGTTCAATTAAAAATATATTGCACTGCTGTTTAAAAGAATCTGTCTCTTATGCTCACCAAGGTTGCCTTTAGTTCAGAAATGTATTTTGCATTTAGATCAAAAAACAATTGAAAACAGTAAGATTTTAAAAAAATAATTTGCCATAACA
The DNA here is from genome assembly GCA_032357475.1 of Enteromius thamalakanensis. Taxonomy (NCBI): domain Eukaryota; kingdom Metazoa; phylum Chordata; class Actinopteri; order Cypriniformes; family Cyprinidae; genus Enteromius; species Enteromius thamalakanensis. Next base: position 6,793,724 of record JAUCMT010000051.1, read on the forward strand.
TATTTTTTTTTCCTAAGTGTACTTTTAATTGTAATATATATGATTGCAAAAGTGAATTTGTGTCACAAATTCATTCAGAAATCATACTGATTTGCTGCTTTAGAAAACATTTCCTAATATAATCAATATTAAAACCAGTTGATTTTTTTTTTTTTTTTTTTTTTTTTTTTTGTAAATAGAAAATTAAGAAGAACATTTTTGGTAACATTACAATATGTTCACTGTTTAATCAATTAAGTGCATGCAAAAGTATTGATCAAAAAACGTTTTGAATGGTGGTGTGTATGTATATGTGTTATAAGTAGAGTAATGATGATGAAATACATTGTTGTAATGTTGTACTGTACTGTGCAGGTTCAGTACTTTTTCCGGGTCTTCTGCCGGTTGCGTCCGGGTATCTCCGTGCTTGCTTTGCATGGCAAACAGCAGCAGATGAAAAGGGTGGAGGTTTATAATGACTTTGTCCGGAAGACATCAGCTGTACTCTTTGCCACAGACATCGCTGCCAGAGGACTTGGTAATGGAAATGTATTCTGCCGAAAAATTCACATATGTGACACTGGAACACAAAACCAGTACTAAGGGTGAATTGTTTAACTGTTAAATTGACATTTAGAGTTTGGCGATGTCTACAAAATCTTTCAACATTGTGATGCGTTTAGCCATCGGCAATGGATGATGGGTCTATCAGCCCAACCCTACTGACAATTATACATCAGCTAAATAAATACGCTTTCAATTTATTATACAGCAATATGTCACTGAGATACTATTGGACAATCTGAAATATGAGGGTGCAACAAAATCAAAATTTTGTGAAAATTGCCTTTAAACTTGTCCAAGTGAAGTTCTTAGCAATATCTATTACTAATCAAACATTTAGTTTTGATATATTTATAATATGAAATTTGCAAAATAGCTTCATGGAACATAATCTTTATTTGATATCCTAATGATTTTTGGCGTAAAAGATTATTTTGACCCATTTTTAGCTTTGGCTACAAATATATCTATGCTACTTATGACTGGTTTTGTGGTCCAGGGTTATTTATTAGATTTTTAACTACTGAACAAATATCAGTACATTTTTTTATTAATGAAGCTGCATGTCCTATAAATAATTCAGTTTGATTGACAGCTGCAACTGAAATGCATTTAATGGCTTTTTGTTTGTGGTCCCAGACTTCCCTGCAGTGAACTGGGTGCTGCAGTTTGACTGTCCTGAAGATGCAAACACATACATCCACAGAGTTGGCAGGACAGCCAGGTACCACTGTTTTTAATCTCCATTTAGCACTGGTTAATGTTCAAAAAGCATTGTAAAAATATTAACGGTAATTTGACATTTGAGTGTTTTATCTGTAACACTAGGTGGCAGATTCGAACTGTTCCCCATCACTTCTATGTTTCTAATACATATGGAAACAGTGCTGACGTTCGAATTAAGCTCTTACATGAAGTAATATTTAACCACTGAACACATTTACATTAGACACATACTGGATTAACAGCGGCTCAGCTATTGAGTTTTTCTATTTTTGGACTTGACTTGTTACAGTCTCACCTAAAGGGCAAGTATAAGGTGCTGAGTAGCTACAGAAACATGTCAAGTTTCTCAGCGCTTAGAACAAGACAGCACACACCTGTCATACACCCAGCTGCCAGCTTCACTCTTTCTTCTTTGTGCTACACTTGTCTTTTCAGCGTGGACTCGATATTCTCAGTAAATCCCATTTATAGATCACCGCTCTCTGCAGAAAGCTCATGAGCTTTAACACGAACACTCACAGAGCTGAGCATTAAAAAAAAAGAGAAGCGGATGTGTGAGAGGCCTGTATTGCAGCAGACCACCTAGTGTGACCTTAAAGGGATAGCTCACCTACAAGTCACTTCATGTACTCACCATCATGTAATTCCAACCCTGCTGGCACAGATTAGAGGACATTTTGAGTGAAATGTTACTTTAACACACACATTCTCTTTCTTTCTTTCTCTGCAGGTATAAGGAGGGAGGTGAAGCTCTCCTTGTCCTATTGCCCTCAGAGGAGAAGGGCATGATTGCACAGCTGCAAGAGAAGAAAGTTCCCATTAACAAAATCGAGTGAGTGCATTTGTCCTTTTGTGTGACCGCATACAGTTTTGTAGTGAAAGTAAGATGAGCTAGTGTAGTAATGTGTGAAATGTTCATCTGTGTTTAGCCGAGACTGTATGCACTGTATGCATGCTGAGAATGAAAGATGGCAGCTTAATGCACGTGATCATGTGAGATGGTTATGATCAGCGATATCTGCTGTGAGAATGCATCTGCAGTCACAGTCTCCACAGGCCTGAGATTATGTTTGCTATTAGTCAGTGTTACTGTATTCACAGAAATATCCCAGTTTAACCAGAATGTATTTAGTTGCATTTACAACCATCTGTTCTGTGTTTATATACGACGCAATTTCATTGAAATACCTGTTAAATTGTGTCCACTTTAAGTAAGCATTGACGTATTTATTTACTACGTGTACTTACTAATTATAATAGTAAGTTCATGTAATGTGTGTAAAGAGGGCACCTTAAAAATAAAGCGTTACTTTTGTTTTTTAAAACATTTAAATTTTCATCCAATCACACATACGCTTAACAGATGTTAATACAAGGTCTATACAAGGCTGTTGACTTAATCATTTATTTTAATTAATTCACAGTGTGAACCCAGAGAAGTTGGTGTGTGTCCAGGAGAAGTTGCAGGCCTTTCTGGCACAGGAGATGGAGCAGAAGGAACGAGCTCAAAGGGTAAAGACCAAGAAGCCCTGACTTCCTGTGTGGTCTGTCACACCTCGTCTCAAACACTAAAGGTTGATGCTGTACTGTAGAGCAGAGCCATGCTTTTAGGATAATCTGATTGTCTGCCTCACGCTCAGGGCTGAGCTTCGCGAGGCTCATTATAGAGAGAAGAACGGCATGAAATGTAATCGCGCAAATTGCTGCCATGAAGCGCCTGCTTGTGCACTCTCACTAATGTGTTTATCAGGTATAAGTTTTCAGATTTTATCCTCCGTAATGTCTCTTCTCTTTTTCCCCTCTTCTAAATGGCAGTGTTTTGTGTCCTACCTCCGCTCCGTCTATCTGATGAAGAACAAAGACGTCTTTGATGTTTTCCAGCTCAAACTCCCAGAATATGCCGTGTGAGTGGATGCTGTGAAGTAATGCCCAGCAGTCCTCTGTGTAAATGTGTTTGTGTGTGTGTGTCCGCTTTGAACACACTCATGAGGACTTCAAATGATGTGCCATTGTTATGCAATTAAATCTTCCAAAAAGAAACCATCACCATCTGTTTTGAAATCAGAGACTATTTAATACAATTATTTTGTTCATATTAGTCTAGTGGTTAGTGTCCATAATCTAACCTCTATTTCCCCATATACTGTCCAAAACTGTCTTTGTTTATAAAAAGTGTTACCTAAAATTACTTGAACATTTAATTTTAAAGGAGCATGTCCCTTTTAATTTATTTTAACAATTTGTTTCATTATTATAAAAATATGCAAATATTATATAAAAGTTTTGTTCTAAAAGCTATTTAATTTTTTTATCTATATTTTCCCCATCTATAAACATCTCTATTAATAAAAAGTGGCATAAATGGCTAATAGTAAAAAAATTATCTGTCACTATATTCATGAATCATTCATAATCATATTTAAAACATTTTGAATTTTAGGTAACCCTTTTTTCTAAGGTGTCGTAATACAGCGTGACTACCTATGTAAGTACTTCATTCAACTTGCATTAAACAAAATGTACGGTAAGTTATGAAACAGTCTGTAATCACAGTTTGTAATTATGTAGATGTAAAAGGCAGGTACTGTTACAGAGTCTGTTACACAGCTACTTGTACACGTTAGTACAATCTCGATACACTTTATTTTAAGTAGCTAATGTCTGTGTAATATTCTGTCATTTTAATGTAATTAGAAATGTATTACATGTATTTAAGCTGTGTACTGGTGGGTTAAATCAAACGAAGGTGATAGGTGTACTTATTGTGGATCTATACTGTACACCTTAAGTACAATCTTGATGCACTTTATTTTAAGTAGCTTATGTCTGTGTATTTACATTTATAGTTATGTTGCTTAAAGCAGGGTTTTACCAAGTTCAGTCCTGCAGAGTTTAGCTTTAACCCTAATCAAACACACCTGAAGCAGCAAGTCAAGGTCTTACTAGGTGTATTTGAAACTTCCAGGCAGGTGTGTTGAGGCAAGTTGGAGCTAAACTCTGCCGGACACCGGCCCTTCAGGATCAAGTTTGATGACCCCTGGCTGCAACATCTTTTGGTTGCCTTTTTTTTTTGTTACATAAGTAGACTGACATGTGTAACAGTAGCTGCCGTTTTTACATCTACATAATTACGAACTGTAAGTACAGGCTGTTCTAGAACTTGGTTACATGGTAAGTAGATTTTGTTAAATGCAAGTACAATGGCTACTACTAAGTACTTTCTAGGTAATTACTCTGTATTATGGACACCTTAAATTAGTGTTACTGAATTTTATTAATGCACATATTATATATTATAGTAAATATATAATATTAAAAAATATATATTTTCATTAGACTTTGGCAAAAAGAACTAAAAAGTGATTTTTAAAATGCATTTGCTTTGATGTCAGGCTGACAGGTTTTTTTGGTCTTGTCTCTGTCAGGTCACTGGGTTTGGCGGTGGCTCCACGAGTCCGTTTCCTCAGTAAGGCCCAGCAACAGAAGAAACAGGACAGCAGCGCTGCAGGACATGGGTCTGAAGATGAGCTGAAGAGTTTCAAAGCCCAACTTAAAGGAGAGCAGTCTCAATCCTCACAGTCTGAGGAAGAAGATGAGGACGAGGATGTGAAGACATTAAAGCCTGCAACTCTGCTGTGCGGCTTTAAGGACGAGGATGAGGACGAGCAGAACGATCAGGACCTACTGACTGTCAAGCGTAAAGATGTGTTCAATATCACGGAAGAGAGCCAGGATGATGAGGTTAGTAAATAACGCACATCTGGTGTAATTACAGTTATTGCACATTGCTGATGGGCTGTGCTTTGTGAACACAGCAATTATCAGCAGTTAAGGGGTCCCATTTTAATGTAAATGGTTGCCTAAGGCAATTTCACGGCTGCATGTTTGAATTTGTGCACCTGCTAGTAATAAGTGTGACTGAAATAGCTTAAATTATTAATAAGAGGAAACTGTCCATATACTTTTGGCTTTATAAGCGAGTAACAGTCACATTTTGCAGTGCAGAAATATGAAATTCCTGAATGCATCATTTGCATCTATACAAATCCGTTTAACCTTAACTTGAAACATGAAAAATATTCATTTGTAACCATGGAAAAATTGTGTCTGTGGTGCTTGAGAAATGGACTTTTTTTTTTTTTTTCTAACGTCTGTTGTGACCCATTGCACTGTGATTCAGAAGAGCTTCTATTCGAGTTCAGTGTACTTTGCGTTTAAAGCGTGTTGTTTTAATAAGCCTCCAGATATGATGCTAAATTATGTAACTCTCCTCTCAGTATGCCTTTGAGACACCGTTGACATGACTCCTGTACGGACCTGGCAGGTTTATGAGAGACGCAGACCTTTGAGTCATGTCAGAATTGCCTGATGTATCTCGAGGCTCTGCAATCAAATACTCCAGTACAGTCAGATATGTTTATTTTTTTTTAATAATACTAAAATAATTGTAAAATTTTCCATACCTACTACTTTGCTAAGACTAGGGATGTCAGTTGTGTTGATTAAGCACGGTAATGTATTGTTATTATAAAACAATTAATGTAAATAAAAAAATAAGTGTATATAAAAATATTTTAAAAGATAAAGATTCTTTAAATTGACCAAATTTGGCAGCAAAGAATGTTTTTCTAAAAAACATTGGTTTTAAAATACATTTTCATATTCATAATTCTCGGTTTCCACAAAACTACGAAGCAGCAACTGTTTTCAACATTGAGAAGAGTAAGAAATGTTTTTTAAATGCCAATTAAGTGTATTAAAATGATTTTTAAAGGAGGATTTGGCACTGAAGATAGCAATAGCTGCTGAAAAACATTTAATTTTATAATGAAATAAATTATGGAAATGAAACAATATATAGAGTTTTTAAATATATTCAGTTATTATATATCGCAATAACAAAATGTCTTAATTATTGACTTTGGTTGGCTTTTCTCTGCAAATGTGGGTGTGTGGATTAGTCAACACCTTGTAAATGATTTGATAATGATTTTTATAGTCAAGTGAGTCACCAGTGGTTATAATTTGATGTTAAGGTGTAACTGACGCACAGCTGAAGTGCAGATGAGCAAGTAGTGAGTCGAGTTTGCAGAGAGTTTAAATGGAAAGTAGTTTTCCTCAAGATCTGAAACCTTTCACATCTCATCAGCAGTCGACTTTAATGACTACAGAGAAGTAAGTAATATTGTGGAGTGGTGTCGGGTGTCTCAATGTCCTAGTTGAATGACGGAATCAGATGAACTGCTTTCAGAGCTGCTTTATGAAATCTCTTTTTTAATCTTGGCCCCAGGAAGGTAAAAATGACAGCTTTTATAATTACATCGGGTTATGTGAATATACACTTTCTCTTTCTTCAGGAAATAGATGTTAAGTCCAAGAATAAGAAACAAAAGGAATCCAGATTCAAAGATGCAAAGAAATTACAGAAAAAGAACTTCAGGGTCAACACTAAGATCGTCTTCACTGAGGAGGGACAGGTTAGTATTATCAGAAGTGCATTACTGAGATAAAAAGCGGTGTAAATTAACTGTGACGTATGTGTGCAGGTGGTGCAGCAGTGGCCTCCTTTGCAAAGGGCCGTGGTACCAGATGAAGAGGAGGATGGGGAGACGTCTGGCATTAACATGGAAGCAGCCAAAGAGCGTCTTCGCAAGGAAGACCAGGCATTTGACAAGAACGAATACCGTCGTAAAATCAAGGAGAAACACAGGGTGAGGTCCACCGTACCATTATATTTTCCATCCTGGTTCATGCCAGGCTTATATAGCTCCTCGTTGAATCAAAAGGCTTCTTTGAATCACTTTATTTATTGTGTTCAGCTGCAGGTGTTCACGTTAATGTAAGATTGAAAGAGCTGAGGGCAATGGGCAATCAAAGAGACACTCTGGCCCTGTGGCTGGTGTTCTCGCAGGTTCAGGCAAATCGAAATAACTGAGATGCCTGTGCAGGCAGCGTGGCTTGAAGCTCCAGGCAGCAGTGCTGAGATTGGGCCTCTGACTTATTACTGTAGTTCTGAGTATCGGACAAGCTTTTAAAGGATTGCTCTCACAGCATTTGCGTCGTTCCAGCAAAGAGTGTTTTCTCGTTGAGAGTCAAGTATGGTGAAGTGCATCCCTAGTTTATGTCTTTCAGTTTATTTGGTTTTTTGAAATCGATCGCTGGGAGAGTGTAGCTCAGTGAGAAGTAATGCGGTCTATTTCTATAACGGGACACAGAGCAGATGAGCCCCATGTTCTTTATGTCCTCTTTTGTTGGCCCTTCTTCATTCTAGTTGAATCTAGACATAATTTTTAGTAGATTTTAGGTAGAGTACAGAAGGTAGGAATTGTTTGGAAACTTGCGGCAGTCAACATTTATGGTTTAATATGTCTGCTAACTAGTAGATGATACGTTTTTTTTAACTAATTAAATGAAAATGAATAATTAATTAATAGGGAGATCGCATTTTGAGTAAAAACTGTCAAAATAAAATACTTACTCAAAAGATTTAAAGTTTTACAGACAAATAATTAATCATGAAAATGTAAAAAAAAAGGTAATAATTTTTCAAAAAAATAAAACAATATTAATACTAAAAATAATAATAATATTTAATTTGTTTCCCTGTATGTCATGTAATTATCAATCTACATTAGTTAATCATTAACATGCAAATGTGTTGTTAAATTATTCAAATAACAAAATGATGTTTAAAAATTAAATGTTTTAAATGTCATAAAGCTGTGATTGACAGCAAAGCCCCTGCACTGGTCTTGGCTTGGTTTTTACCAAACATTTAACCAAATGAGTCATCCATTAAAAAACAAATATTAAAGTCAATGTAAAACAAGATGCAGCAGCATTTTTTTTTTTTGCTAACGCATAGCTGTTTTTTTTTACATAATCTTTGAATGGGCTATTTCTTCTGAAATCAGACTTATGCTGCGTCCGAAATCTTTTACTTCCCTACTATATAGTACGCGAAAAACAGCATGCGAGGCGAGTAGTATGTCCGAATTCATAGCATTCAAAATTCAGTAGGCGAGAAGTACCCGGACCTACTACTTCCGGCCGAATTCTGTAGTACGCATACCATGGACACTTTCCTATCCCATAAGGCTCCGGGAGAGGAGGCGTCATATTTAAAAAATGATGAAAAGTGGAGATGCAGCTCATTTTAAGTGTAAGCAGCTCAGGGAAAAAAACGGTGTTTGTTGTGATTAAATTACACTTGTTTAACACACTCTAAATAAACGGATGACTTATTAAAAGTTTAAATTTTTGTGCTGCTGTGACGATGCGTGACACCTGACAACATCAATATGGCGGATGTAGTACATCCGAATTCCATTCATACTACTCACATTCATACTATATAGCGATCTTTTTAACGGTCGAGTAGTATGTTCAATTTTAAATGTAGTACCTACTTAAGCAGTGTGCGAATTCGGACACAACATGTGTCTGCTAAGATGCTAAGGAAAAACTCCTTGTTTTCTCCTTATTCAATCACACAGTGAAACTGCCATAGGTTCGTGCAGTGCTATAAAAACTAACCAATGGATTGGCAGCGGTTCCCGACAAAAACCCGCCTTAAAGTGCTACTCTTAAAGGGGGCAATACACCTTGTTTCTCCTTCAGAAAGAGAGAAAGGGTTTTACAGACGGTACTTTTTAATTCCCAAGCGAGACGGTGGTCTGAGACCTATAGTTGATTTAAGACGTCTGAATCACGCCCTCATGAGACGGTCATTCAGAATGCTCACATTAAAGACTATCCTCTTGCAAATTTAGCCAGGAGACTGGCTGTTTTCACTGGACCTGAAAAAAGGGTACTTTCACATACAAATAGCACCTCATCACATGCAGGCCATTCTTGAGATTCTCTTTCAATTCGCCACAGAGCTCAGCCATTTAGACCAGCTACTCAGGGCAAACTTCGCCAAGAGCAAGCTGCTGCCAAGCCAACAAATAACGTTCATGGGCACAGTAATAGACTCATGGCAAGTCAAGTCACTTTTATTTATATAGTGCTTTTAACAATACAGATAAACTGACAGATCGTGCCTGCCTCCCGAACAGTATTAGGTAGATTATTCCAGAGTTTGGGTGCTAAATAGGAAAAAGATCTGCCACCCACAGTAGATTTTGATATTCTAGGTATTATCAAATACCTCTGTTTTGTCAGAATTTAACAATACTTGACATCCATTTTTTTATATCAGCTATGCATTCTTTTAGTTTCTCAGTTTGGTGTTTTTCACCTGGCTGAGAAGAAATATAGAGCTGAGCGCACCACAGCACGATGGGCGTCCTCCTTCAAGATCGTGGCTTCCTGTCCCCTGAAAACATTTCAGAGAATGCTGGGTCTTATGGCTGCAGCCTCAGCAGTACTGCAGAGTAGATGCAGCCACTAGAGTACTGGCTGAAACCATGGGTCCCGCTACGAGCTTGGACTCATACTGCTCAGGGCAGACAGAGTCTTCATTGCAGCTCTTTGTCTATGGAGAAACGCCCAATGGCTGCAAAGAGGAGTCCCTCTCCAAACATTCAGCAGGAGGAAGGTGATCGTGACAGATGCCTCCAAGACAGGTTGGGGTGCTCTGTACAAGGGTCACGGGCCTTGGGCCTGTGGTCAGAGTCAGACAGCAGCTTGCACATCAACTGCCTGGAAATGCTGCCAATATTGCACACCTGCCGCATCTGAGGGACAGCCACGCCCTGGTTCGCTCGGATAATATGACGGTGGTGTACACACCTCCTAAAGTGGGCCCAGCACAATCTGCGCTCGATAAGGGCAGACTGAACCAGGGCGCGGACATGCTGACATGGGGCAGGATCCACGCCAAGGAGTGGACCCTCAATGGAAGCCTGTCTGCCTCCCCCAACTGCGTGCTAAACATCATTTCTCAGGCTTAAGCCCCGTCTACGAGACGTGTATATGCCATGAAATGGTCTGTTTTTTCGAGGTGGTGTGCAGGCCGCAGCAAGAACCCCTCATCATTTGACGTTTCGTCAATACTGTCATTCCTACATCTGCTGTATAGGGGCCGTTCCCCTTCCACTCTTAAGGCATACGTGGCTGCTGTCGCAGCATACCACGACCTTATAGCAGGTCAGACAGTGGGCAAGGATAACCTTATCATCCATTTTCTAAGAGGAGCTAGACAGTTTAGGCCCTCTCGCTATACCCGCATGAGATCTGCCCCCTGTGCTAGAAGCCCTCAAGGGCGCGCCCTTTGAGTTCCTGCAAAACGCTACAGAGAAGGCGCTGATGCTTAAGACTCTGCTACCAGCGCTAGCACCAGTAAAGTGAATAGGCGACCTACAAGCACTGTCTGTGAGCCCCACCTGCCTGGAATTCGGGTCAAATGACTCTATGTTCATCTTGAAACCGAGGCTTGGCTATGTGCCGAAGGTGCCCTCCACACCATTTAGAGCACAGGTGGTATTTCTGTCAGCGCTACCCCCAGCCACGGTGGGTCAAGACTTTAAACCCCTCTCCCCCGTCAGAGCCTACATCAAGCGGTCAGCCTTTTTCAGACGGTCTGACCAGCTATTTATATGCTTTGACGCCCGTTCCAAAGGGCTACTGGTCTCGAAGCAAAGGCTTTCTAAGTGGGTTGTGGACACAATTTTTCTAGACTACTCTTCAATGACCCTGGACTGTCCCATAGAAGTTAGAGCCCATTCAACTAGAGGCATTGCCTCATCAAGGGCGTTGTCTAGCGGCGTTTCCCTGACAGAGATTTGTGAGGCGGCCAGCTGGTCCTCGCAGTCCACATTTGCCAGATTTTATAATTTATAAAGCATTTGTCGCTCAGGCGGGCTTCGGCGGTAGCCGCAGCCATAGGTTCGCACAGCACTGATGCCAACCCATTGGTTCATTTTTATAGCACTGCAAGAACCTATGGCCGTGCAGTTTCACTGCATAATTGAATAAGAAAAAAAAATATTTTTCCATAGCGCCCACCCCTACATTAACTGTAAAGAAACATATGGGACAAAATGTCTTACCTGCCGCAAAGATGGTATTAAAGAAAGCAATGCTGAGAAGAAGAACTTGCATTTTGCTTTGTTAGCATTCGGAACACTACAAGCTGAACTTCAATTGCAAAAGTGAAAGTAGATGTTTTATATTGCCGTGCTGTATTGGTGCAATTTGGTTATTTTGCACCTACCACTTTTATATTTGCAATTACTTTACATGGTTTTAAGCATTAATAAACTGACTAAAATTCGTAGAGGAAAAAAACCTGTAAAACAAAACCGTGGCATTTCAAAAGTGAAAGTAGACAAAAATACTGGTCATGTGACTTTTACGTGACTAATATACTATGGTTGGTTTTAACAAGGACAACCAACAACCAAACTGTGTAAATGGAAAACATGGAAATCATACGAACATTCATAATACTTCTGCTTTCTCCTCAGATCACCATGTGGACAGGTGAAGTTATTATTATTAATATTGTTTTTCTTTTTCATTCCTCTTCTTAAACAGGAAGTAATGCATCATTTAGACAACAGTAGAAGACAGTCTAAGCTAAGTCTATGTAAATAAATTGCATGTATTCATTTCCCACTAAACATTAGACGTCTGACGGACGTGCGGATTATGTCTATATTGCGTCCGTCGGTCCAAGACCGATTCTGCACGTCTAAACGAAGTGCAAACTAGGTCCACTATTTGGACTTCTATAACCAAGACCCAGTTTGGACGTCAATATGCAGTTAAACATTTGAACGCCAGACTACGTTACTTTTTGGACGTCTAAAACACGTGAAGGTAATTGACATTAGCATGCGATATTTATTTCATTTATTAGAAACATCAACATTGTTATCAACACGGTTAATGAATATCAATGTAGGTTATTTGCGATTTAACAGTACTTGTTATTTAATTATTTATTGCATACATCCCATTCTGTAAAAAAAAATACATATTTTCTGGCCTAAATTCTATGGCTATATATTTCAAATATATGGTAAATATATGTTGTATTTGTGATGTTAAAAAATAAATAAATATATATATATATATTTAAGAAATAGAATTTTATTTTTTTTTAAACCGAAATACATTTCAAAATATATATTTAGGATGAAGAGAATACATTTCTAATCTTAAAGTAGAATAAATATGGATATTAAAGTATTTTTTATTTAAAATGTATTTCGCGCAATAATAATAATAATAATATTGTTTACGTAAACATACAATATACAGTATGTTTTTTACACAAATATATATACAAGTGTGTGTACGTATATGTTTAAGTACATTTTAGACTATGAGAATAAATTTATAATATGTCTGTTCCTTCACTTTTATATACTTAGTCACTTTTGCTTCGTTATTGTACTGACTAGGATTCATTAAGTTTCAGATAATTTTTGAAAAGTAAACTTACTTGCTGCTATGAGTAAGCCTTAATATTTCAGGTCGCCACAACAAAACTAAGGACATTAATTCACCAGTTGGGGCAGCTGTGCGCTAATGTGTTGATAATGTGCAACAAAACAACAAAAGAAGAAGTAAGTAGGCGAGCTAGCCAAATCTATACTTACTGGGCTTGATAAAGTGCAGGCTAAAGCTTTAAGGATATGCTTAGGTGCAGTAAAAACATCAACACTCTGTGCGCTTCAAGTGGAAGCGGGAGAGATGCCACTGAATATTCGTTGTAAGCAATTGTTAGTAAATTATTGGGGTAATCTGAAGGGTCATAGAGACAATCATCCTACTAAGGGAGTTTTAAGAACTTGTTGGGAAAAGGAAAGGGCTCAAAATAATAGCTTTGGGTGGGTAGGAGATGAGACAGCTAGAAATTTGGGGGTGGGTGGAAAAGAGTTCTGCCCAACAGTGATATGGCCTGACTATCCAGTGTGGAAAATGGAAACCATGGAAGTTGATTTTAAATTGCATCAAATTGAGTCAATAAATGATAATATAGATTTAGCAGATTAATATTATAGATATGTGGAAGATGAATATAGAGATTATACACAGATTTATACAGATGGATCAAAGGAACCTGAAACATGAAGGAAAGAACATCAAATGATTTTTAAGTGTATATACAGTCGAGCTATATGCCATCATGATGGCGTTAGAAAGTAGGGCTGGGCCAAAGAGTATTTGGCTGGGCGATATATATCGTACAATATATTATGCGCATCTCAGTGAAGCCGGTTCTTTGATTAGCGCTAAATCTCCGTCAGCTGTTTTTAAATGCAGCTCCAGTTTATGAACAGAGCCGTAGATCACAGAGAAGCGGCACCATTGAATCACCTGCGAAACTAACGCGCATCTTCTAGGTGGCGCGATTGGACAAATAAAGAAAAATATTTGTAACTTCTTAGCTAATACTGGTTTGATGTATAGAATATAAATTATGTAGAGCAGTGGTTTTCAACCTGTGGAGTATTGCAGGGGGGCCGCCAATCATTATTAATAGAAATTGTAATATTTTTAATACAATAAAAAATGTCTAATTTGCTGATCCGTTATGTATATTTTCTGTTTATTCAATACATTACCAGTTTATTCTATAAAGACAAATAACATCCTTGCTTCTGGGTACTTATTTAACCTGACACAAAAAGCGGAAAAAGGATTGTTTAAATTCTTTTGCAGTGGGCCGCAGAAACATATGTGTTTGGCTGTGTGGGCCGTGAGTTAAAAAAGGTTGAGAACCACTG
>JAUCMT010000051.1:6809182-6820683 GCA_032357475.1 Enteromius thamalakanensis
ATTAAACAAAAATAAATCAGAATGGTTTTACTGAAAAAAATGACAGGATACGTTACAGGTGTCCGGTCACTTTAGACTGATAGGAGAACAAGTGTGACTCCTAAATGAAGAGCACCAAAGTTAAAGGTGATTTGCTCAGTATTTAAATTTTTTTACACCCTCCGATTGCATATTTTAATATGATGTATACATCTCAGTTTTGTACAATTTTACCTTATGACTGGTTTTGTGGTCCAGGGTCACAAATATAGTATAGTATTTATATAATATAAGTTATTGTGTCAAAAATATAAAATGTATTTTTTACATTTATAATAAGCAATAAATAAATAAATAATGAATACTTGTGGTGCAGTTGGCTACAAAGTCAAACTTCTATATTTCTGTATGATTTCGGCACTGTTTCAGGTTTTACAGCCAATGAGATCTTACTTGAGAGTAACATATTCCACCCTTCTTTCTGCAGTCGAGTGCACGGAGCTCCCCAAATGCCCCCTGGAGTTCAGCCAGTAGCTGGAACAGCAGGCGCTCCAGCTGGAATAGCCTGGGCCGAGCCCCCAGCCTCAAAAGGCAGAAACGCCAGTCTGGCGAACGCCGCTCCTTGCTGTCTGGAGATGGCCAGTCCAGCTCTGATGAGGGTGATGCGGGAGAGAGCGGGGGCGGAGGTGGCTTGTCTGAGGGCGATGATGCCTCCCTCGCCAGGACGGACTCCCTGGGCCAGAGGCCTCGGCACAGGCGCATGGAATCCCTGGAGACACGTAGCTCGTTTGATCTGCCTCCAGACACCCTGCAGGTACCATACGTGCATCGTTCCGCCAGCATACACAGTGCCCGGCCGCCCAACTTCCTCAGCAACGGCAAGAGTTCTCCATCTGCAGCCACCACACAGCTTTCTCTAGATGAACACCACAGCGAGGATGACAATGCAGATGATGAAGGAAACCTGGTGAGAAAAGCTACACTTGATTTATTACAGTTATTTTCAGTTCCTTACAATAGATTCATCATGAACATCTAGAAAAAAAAATTTTCTATTCAATTCACTGTTATGAGATCACAGGAAACAGGACTTCTATATCTTCTGCTGCCAACAAAACTAACTTACTGGTCCTATAATCTCATGTGGTCATCCGTCTTTTAGAGTCGGATAGCTCGTCTCTACCGCTGGATGGAGCACAAGCAGCCCCAGTGGTGTCGGGAGAGGGTCACCTGGTCTCTTTATCTGTTCCCCCCTCAATCACGGTAACTTTCTGTTACTTTCTTGACTCTCACAGTCATTCCTTCTAAAAATATCTTATTGTATATTTTATATATTAAGGAGGGTTCAACATAAATGTTATATTGTTTTTTTCACCAATAAGATTAGTTGTCTCATGAACCGAGGCTCATAAAAAATGTTCCTCTATATATTTCTGCCCTACCATGATTTTGTACCTTACTGTATGCTTCACAGAAGTTTTTAATGTTAAATATCCAGAAAGCGGCACATTTAATTTGTGACATGGCATGTTTTTATTATGTTGGTACAGGTACATATTGCTGCATTTGTATTATGCTGATTGAGGTTTTCCGGCTTCTCACAATTAAAATAACCATAAAGTGTCACTAAAAGTTAATGCTCTATGGTGTTCAAAATATACCCAACCCTAAACCTATCCGATAGTGTTAACAAAAAAAAAAAGCATTCCTTGTGTGAAAAGCAGTAAAAGTTTTCTGAGTTTTACTACCTGTAGTGTTCATTTAAAATGGAAAATAAATAGATTGGTCATAACACTGAATGGTGCAGACTGATGGGATGTTAACATAACTGATGATATACAGAGAGTCAAATGACTGGGTACAAGCTGATTCGTTAATCGCCCCCATATACCCTCATTCACTGTTACATTATATATAAATTTATAAATACACCTTAAATAAATAAATACCCTAAACTTAGCAAACTGGCAGCTCCAGTAGGAATGAAAAGATTAATATGGAACTCCTGCATGGCATCTAGAACATAAAACATAATGAAACTATATCATAATCAATTAAAGAAATTAAAGACATGTACAGTATATACCTAAATTATACCAGGAATTTGGAAAACTGAAAGGATTCTTCTGCAGGCACCATCTTCTGGTGAGACGTGTGAATTATTTCGGGAAGACCCTCATAGTGAGTTATGGGTATTCTCCAGCTGTTGTGTACACTCATTATTGCAGTGCATTATAGGATTAATAGAGTGCACTTGATAACTTCCACTATAATGTCAGACATCACTAAGACAGTGCTTTAAGGCAGGGGTGGGGCCACTCTCCGTCAGAGTTTAGCTCCAACCCTGAAAAAAACTGGAAAAAAATTAGCTAACTGAAACCTGAAGACCTTGATTGGCTGGTTCAGGTGTGTTTGTTCAGGACTGAAGCTAAACTCTACATGGACACCGGTGTTCTAACATTTTGTCCTACCCATCAAATTTTCCTACCCGGGCGTAATGCGCATGCGCACGTCAATAATGCATTCTTTTTTCTCACCCTGTAAAACAATATTTAATGTATGTTCATTACTGTAAGGGTAGTTTTAGAGTTGGGGTAGGTGTATGCATTAATAAAACAAAAAATAATAGGTAGGAAAAAATATTTATTGTTTGTTTCCAGTAGCTGTATACATTATAGTCAAAACGGCGAATATAACTCATAATTACTATATTTGGATTAGTGTAAGGGTAGGTTTAGGTTTGGGGTAGTCAAGACACGCAACTGAATTTGAGGAATACCGTCAAACAACGTTAGGGTTTAGGGTTAGGGTTATCTTATTCATAAAGATAACCTGCTTCTTTTGCTTAAATTAAAAGCAGACCAATTTAGTTATGTTGTTTACAGTAAGAGGTTGGATTTATTTGTTTTTCTTCTGTTTGTGCACTGTTGTTTGGTGCAGTAATTTCAAATTGAAGTAAAAAAGCAGCTAGCATTTTTTTGCACAATTTTGTTATAGAAAGAAATTTTATTTAGTTTTGTTATTGTGAAACAGCCTTATTACTGTTATTTATTATCAATAAAAGTTTGATTGCTTAATTAATTTGTAGTTTTTTTAATACAAACAAAAATAAAATATTTTAAACATGTTTTTTAATTAAGCCATTTTCGGTTTCGGTATCGGTTTTCGGCCAAGTGCATCAAAAATTTTCGGTTTCGTTTTCGGCCCAGAATTTTCATTTCGGTGCACCCCTACTTTAAAAAACTTTTAGTTCTTTGGTAACACTTTGTTTTGAGGACCAATTCTCACTATTAACTAGTTGCTTATTAGCATGCATATTACTAGCATTAGTATTGGTACTTACATTACATTTTCAGGACCATATAGATCCTGTAATTCTACCTAATATTGACATTTTTAATTAAGAGATTGTTCAGAGAAATCTTTTAGTTAATGTTGAGTATTTGTTCTGTATTCTAAAGTGTTACTGCTGTATATTATGCCATATTTAATGACAGCCCACCACTGTCACTGACTTTAATTGTGTGGCACTGATATTTGTTCAATGACGCATCCAAGTGAACCGATGGATATGTTTCCACATTTAGCATCATTTGACATTTTGAAAGTAATGAAAAGCCAATGAAATGCACTTGACATTGGGTTTACTGCACTCTCAGCGCTCTGATTTCCATTCATCCCTCAACCTCTTAATATTTCCTGTCTTCCAGACATCTGTGAGTCACTAGTAATATATAGTTGTGTCTGGCAGTCCAGTCGCCCTCCTTTATATTGAAGTGACACACATCACATATCAAGTCCACAACTTCGTTCTCTGAAGTTAAATTTTGCTTTCTTTTTCCAGAGTCTGTGTAATCATTTCAACCCCTTGCTGTTTGACATGTTTATGAGATTGTGGCATGACCAAATATAACTACCTGAGCACCTATTTATTAAGTCAATTCTTTCTCTCTCTCTCTCTCTCTCTCTCTCTCTCTCATTTCAACAGGAGAAAAGACTGAAGGAGAAAGCAGCTCGAAGGGATGCGAGCAAACAGCATAAAGAGGTACGTCAAGCTTAGCTCAAAGTCATCTTGAAAGCTGAATGTTAATGATGAGAGCCAGTATTGTATGTGAATATAAAGCAACAGCACATTTAAAGCAAATTTGAGGACCTGAAAGGTGCATAAAACTTTACGATTTGAAATGAGTTCAGAGGGGAAAGATACCCCTCAGTTTCTGGCCTTTTCCTCCCACAGTCTACTCATAATTCACTCGATGGCAGCTGTCATGTGTCCCGTCTCTCTCTGCTTGTCCTCGCTGGGGGATTGAGCTCTGCGCATCCATATGGAAATGCAGCTGCTGCTCTCCTCTCGTTTGTCATCTGATCAATGCAGCGGTCTGTCCAGGAACGTGTGACTATTCATCACCACCCTAACAATGAATCTCAGCACTCTTTTAGCAGTCACTCATTCCTTCGACTTAACGGCCTGACTGGTGGTCGATCTATCTGTCATTACACGTGGTCCGGATTAATTTAGAGAGCTATTGCATCCCCCTTTTGACAGCATATGCTGTAACAGATAGCAGCGCTGCTTCATTTCCTGTCAGTTTCACTTCTTTTGGGGATCCCATCGAGAAAATAGATGTGCCCTAGTCTTGTTGCTCTTTCAGTGAATCATTAGAGAGAAATTTAATGTAACGCCATCGTTTACAAAAAATGCCCTGTTGTTTTTCCAATGAATCACTTCAAATCTCAGATCAAGCCATTTACAGATTCTTGGCAGAGTGACATCACACAGGCCAAGGCTCCTCCCACAACTATTGACGGTAGTGCTGTCAAATGATTAATCGCATCCAAAATAAAAGTTTTTCTTTGCATAGTATATGCCTGTATACTATTTATATTCAAGTACAAACACATGGATATATATATTTAAGAACAAATGAGTTTGTGTGTGTATATATAAGGTTATTAATCTTTGCGAATTGCCTTTCGTAATAATGTGCTTATTGTGTTAGCATAAATGCAGCTAAAGTTTACAGTCTCAGAGAACTGCTTATCACCCCACTGAAAAGAGGGGAGGGGCAAGCAGTAGCTCATTAGCATTTAAAGGGACAGTCACTAAAAAAAGTCAGTCAGACTAAAAAGGGTGTTGTTTTACACCACCATTGAGAAATTTTAGCTAAAGTGTGTTATAGACTTTTCTTGAATTGTATCCTTACAGAATGCACTCTTTATTTCTTTTGAAAACAGTACTGACCAGAAAAACCTGAATGGTAGTGTACTATTTATTGTACATGCTTTATTCTTTTATACTGACTCCCGTTTTTGTTCTCGTTCTCTGGCATTATTCAGCACACATAGATGCATCTGTTCAGAGCGCAGGTCTGTCAGCAGAATTCAAATGGATCTTACAAAGCATGATTAGATTACAGCACAGGCGGAAGCTCCGCTGAATACAGAGTATCCTGTACCTGAAGAAACCCCATATCGGGTCCAAGCACAGATATACATGGTCCCCTAACCAAATCTTTAATGGCAAAAGACTGTTTAACACTGTAGATTATACAAACCATGTACCACCCACTTATACATGAAGACCTCAACCTGTAAAGTGACCAAGCATAGTGCATTTTGATGTTTAATCTGAAATATATTATAGACCACAATGTTAGCCTGGTGCAGACACTTCAGCCTCTACCGATATGAGCAGTCTGTTTACATGTGCGTTTGTAGAACAAGGTAGAAAAATCGGTTGGCCCCAGATCTTTTTTTTTTTTGTCATAAAACAAGAAAAAGAAGAGGTCAGTGTGCACACCTTAGACGTTACCAGGATTAAGAGGCTTGCCTGAGGGCATAGCAAGTCAGTCTTGAAAGGTGGAGCAGAGCAGGGGGAAAATAAAGCTTTTTGTGACCAGGCTATGGTCTGAGTTGTTAGGTTTATAAAACTTTTAATGAACAAAGACAGGGCTAAATCGATTCTTTCACCACTTCCGCTGGAGGAAACGGACACACTTTGGTTATAAATGATCAAAGACCTGACATATTTAGAGAGTTGGTATCCATTGAACAGGATGTGAAGTACCTCTAATGGCCACAAGTGCATTTATAATACCTAGAGAGATCTATCCATTAGCTTTCTCAGTGGCAGTTGCTCAGCTGGTGCAGGACCCCATCAGATGCAAAAAAAAAGCAGTAAGCTTAAAAGGACATCTTTACCTTTATGTGCCCCTTAAAGGTTGACAGTACCATAACAGTACATATTACTAGTTATTAATATGCAACTTTTAGGGGTAAATGTGTTATAGGTTACTACATTAAAAAAATAAAATAGTTTATACATAAAAAATGTAAAGGGTAATCCAGTTGACCTATAGGTTAGCCCCTCCCCTTCAAAGCGGATGAGCCAATGAGGAGCAGAACTAGGACATCTGTAGGTTTCAGCGCCATAGAGAAACACTCGAAGCTTCGTTTTTATGGAGTTTATGCTTCATAAAAGGAAAACGATTTATCTGTGGTACTTGTAACACTGATTCCATGTATCCTAAGATGATAGGCAATATAAATTATTTTATTTCACTTCCTGAATCTGAAAAAAACAGCAAAATGTTCATAAGTGTTCAACCTCAATCCAAATGAAGACAAAAACGTTCATTTTCTGGTTGTTATACACTAATTAAGTTACAATTTACATCTGCTCGAGCAAAACTTTAATGTCCTCTTGTGCTTTAGCAAGGTATCTCTGGCTAAAACTAGACGTTAATGTACAAACCTAAAGAGCAGACTGTTCACACATCTTGTACAGTGCAACTTAGGTCAAAAACACAAACCAAGATCTACATTTACGACTGGGCGTAACTTCTGCCCTAATATGGTAATCTGTAAACCCTCAGTTACTCACAAGTTACTCACCGTTTTTTTTTTATAATTTCTAAACAACTCCATTGAATATTTAATTCACATTTGGTGTTTTCAAAAGTGTACAAAAACGTTGTGGGACAAGGTTTTCACACTGCAGCTGTCTTTATAAAACAGTGAGCAGTTCTTGTTGTCTTGGCAGATGGAACAACAGTAGCTAATGTTTTACTGGTAGGTTGTAAAATTACAGTGAAAGCCATTAGGAATATATAAATATATAATTTTTTTTTTTTGTAAGTGTAAAGCATGATGTTGGCTTAGTATTTAAACAAAAAATATTAGTTAAATATTACATCTGTATATTATGTATTGTAAATTGAAGTATTCTCTCTTTCACACAGGAGAAGAAAGATGATGATGATGATGACGATGATGATGGTGAGGAAGAGGTGGTTGCATATCTGTCGGGTGCCGATGAAGAATTTGACCCCAGCACACTTCCTGACCCTGACAAAGTGCGCAACTCCGAGTCCTCCTCTGAAGAGGAAGAAGGGTAAGAATAAAAGTTTGGTGAACTACATGAACAACTTTCATCCCTTTCAAAGGTCGTGCAGCAATTTCATCTTGTAGCGTTTAAAAAGGCACAGGACGTGCCCTAAAGGATATTGATCCTACAAAGTTTCTAATTATGCACAGCTTTAAATTGAATGCCTATATTTGAGCTTTGAACCAAATATCATATTTTCCCCTTATCAGTGCATTGTGGTGGTATGCTGGGCTTTTTGTCAGTGGAAAACCATTACACCAGTAAATCAAGCCAATCAGCCCGACACCACATCACGAGGCCGTAATTACTCCAAAATGAGGAATTGATTCTTCTGATACTTAATTACCGCTTCGGCTTTCTCAGCTCTCTCTGCTTGTATTGAGTTTGTAGCGTTCGATTAGGCTCAGGCATGCTGATCTGGTGTTCTTTTTGTACTTGGGTCCGCTGCAGAATTGCCTCTCAGAGGAGGTATCCCTCTACAGTGGAAAATGATTCATGATGATTCTTTTTCCCCGTGGCAATATTAAGCACAGATCCTTTAGTCGGCTGTACATAATCGATAAAATGCATAATTACATCCAGATTTAAAGTGAGAGCCAGAACCATACGTTAAACTATTTCTTTTCTTTTTTTTTCCCTCCCTCCATACTCACATTCTCGCTTTTTTGTCTTTCATTCGATCCTCTCTTGTAAAACCCCATCACGTCCTTGGTTCTCATTTGCCTTCGGTCTTTCCATCTGTCGGCCCGTACCTTTATGTCTCTGTTTTTCTGTCATTCACTCATGTACGCGCATTAACGGCATTCACTGACACACACAAGCACTTGGGGCGTAGCAGTGCAGGTGATACGGCATAGACAGCAGTGGCGGCTCTGATTAATGACTTGGTGCGGTGTGTTTACTGCATGGCTACACTTACTGAATGCAGGAGAGGCTCCGGCGCTGTAAATCTGATAAATCTCTCTTTCTTCCACTTCCTTTGGCTCGCTCACCCATTCTCTCTTCCGTCATATCGAAAGCTGGTGTTCAGGAATAGAGCCAGAGGCTTCACTAACTCGGAGCTCTTTCCTGTTGGGGTACCTGTCTTCCTGCTTTGCTGTATTGACAGACCCCCCCTCCCATAAATCTAATGGGATCTTATGGGATCTGCCTCACCTCTGCCCCTGCCAGCGCTTTGTGTCTAGAATAGCAAGATGCCGTGAAAATCTTTGGAAATATTCCTTAAAGGGAGAGTGTATTTGCAATGGATGCTGAGTTACAGTAACATAAATGAGTGGTCCATTTGTAAAGGTTCATGAGGAGTATCAGTGTTTGTGAATGATTAATCTGTTCAGACAAATTATTCTGAATAATTAATTTGTCTCAAACTTTAGACTCTTTGTCTCAAGTATAACTAACCGACTAGTTGATCCCATCACAGCAGTTGACCGATCATGGGAGGATCCAACTGCTAGGGCAGCATGATTAATTGAAATGAAAAACGATATGCAATATATATTAGATTAGTGCTTTATCAAATTCTGTAGTTTATTTAAATAAATGTTTACTGCGTGAGTGAAGTGCAGTATTGTGTTTACATCCAAACAGATCATGATCTGGTATTCAAGTTTATAGAAGTTGCTACTCCCTACATAGTACATATATATAATTTAAAGGGCTAGTTCACCCAAAAATGAAAATTCTGTCATTAATTACTCCTCATGTCGTTTCAAACCCATAAGACTTTCGTTCATCTTCAGAACACAAATTAAGATATTTTTGATGTTATCAGAGAGTCATCTGTTTCTTCATTGACAGCAATGCAACTGAAATGTGATCCCAGATCCAGAAACTTAGCAAAAACATCAGTCAAACGATTCGTTCACCTATTCAACATCCTTTGGTTGATGCTAATCCACAGTGATTGGTCTCATTTTCATTTCATGCCTGTAATGCCTGATAAAGCAGTGTTTGTGAGCACAGTGCTGCTTTGTGTACAGCGTTACAGATAAGACCGCTATGTTTACCGCCCCGAAAGCGGCACCTAGTTACAAAGAAGGAATTTTCATTTTCATTCAGACCAAGGTAAAAACACCAACAAAAAAAGTGGGCAGGAAATTTGCTAATGTTTTATGTTGACGTCAACATAAAACGTCGTGGCATTTGTTTCATAAAAACAAATTGTTTCAGTGATTCACGGTCAACTCTTTCTTTTGAGAAACAGTAACCTCATTTTCAAATATCCTTAATGGGCCACTTTAAGACAGCCATAAATATGAGTATTGTAATTTTACACTTATTTAAAAATTATTATTTTAATTTTTATTATAATTTTTTTCTTTTTAACACATTTTAAAGAGCAGTATTATAAATTGCAGAAAATTTGTGGGGGGGTTTGTTGCCCTTCCAACAACCAAAAAGAAGATATAGTTTTTCATACACAGTGAGTGATGGTTAACTTAAGTCTTTCTAAACTTGTTTGACTTTCTGATCACACTTTATTTTAAGGTTCTTGCTATTAACAAACCATTAACTACGGCATTGACTTACATTGTGTGGACCCCAAAAAAATCAGATATATTTCATTTTTGCCAGTAATTTGAAACTCTATATGACCAGAAGCCCTTAACAACTTAATGATGTGTGCTAGTAACAACCCTGACTGCTACCAGAGGATGGATTTTCCCACCTCCAGGTGCCCTCTGGACCTACTTTTAATGATATTAGATGTCCTGGATGTACATAAGTATACAATTCTTGTATTAACTCACTTAATTAAATTTGGACCATTTAAGACCTTCCAACTTAATTAAATGTGCTGTGCTGATCTGTCATCCTTCCTGATTTCTTTATGGTTTTATTATGTAAAAGAGCTGTGAAGCAACCACTTTGCATGAGATCCATAATAAATATCTTGCACAAATGCACTTATCCTCCCCATCAAGTGCGCGTCTCTTTACATATAAAACCTTGTCTGTTCCAAAGAGCTCAGGAAGGCACAGAAAGTTCTCATCAAAACATGTTTTAAACAGTCTAGCACTCACAGTGTGCAATGAAAAACTTGCCACTTCCATTAATTAAGCAGCTCAAAATAATTGTGCTGTTAATTCTGCAAATCTCCGAAGAATAATGGGAGTCCAATAACTTTCTTTTACAAACTTTTATTCTTGTTATAAATTTGACTTTTATAGACCAGAGGACAGCTTTTCACACCTCAAAGTCTCTTGACAGGACCTTAATAGTATTACTTGCCCTGGATGTGCATGAATGCACCATTCTAGCTATATTTAATTAAGTTAGGAATTGTGTGCATTGGCTATCAAGGTCAACCGCATGGGCCAGTACATTAAAAAAAAAAACTCATTCACCTCAACAGCACATAGATGCCTTTTAAAATGCAGTGTGCATTGGTGATAGGAATTGTCAAAAACCTCCTAGATGTATCTCTTGTAAGCTCTTTGGTGCATCTGTGGTCCTGTGGGAAATGTTCAATGCCTTGTTTTGCAAATGCAAGTTCTCCAAAGATGTTTCAGTCAGCTCAAGGAAAGTCCTTTCTTTTCTCACCACATATCTATGCTCTGTAATCCCCTTCTGTGATCGACAGCTGAAAGCTGTTGTTGTATTTAAAGATCAAGAAGGAGTAGCACATCACAGGATCTCTTGTGTTTACAAGTAGGAGATAGAATGGGGTAAGCTATGCCACTTTTACTTAAGTTGTCCTCTGGGTAAAAGGAAATTAGATGCTGGTAAACAAATATGCCTAATTATATTTCAGCTGTCTCCCTATCAACTAAAAAAAGAGCATCTTTAATTTAAGTTCTTTTCAAAAGCTTTTTATAAAGCAAGATGTTAAATAAGTGAGCATTCAAAATTTTCTGAGTATTACATCCTATGCCAAATTTTTATTTACATTTTCCTAAATAAATCTATGATTCATCCTAGCAAGCTTTAATATTTAAAATATTTAATGCTGTGTATTTATAGAAACCAAAAAAGTAGGATATTTTTCACTTTTTTTTAATTAAAGGAGAAGTTCACTTTCAAAAAAACTTTTGCTGATAATTTACTCACCACCATGCCATCCAATATGTCCATGTCTTTCTTTCTTCAGTCGAAAAGAAATTAATGTTTTTGACGAAAACATTCCAGGATTTTC
>JAUCMT010000051.1:6823529-6847191 GCA_032357475.1 Enteromius thamalakanensis
CTGAATGGATTCGAAAACGGTAAAACACATCTGTATTACTCTAGGGATGTTGGAAAATTAGCCTATTTCCAAAAAAAAGTGAAGTGTTCCTTTAAAACAGTCCATGTTATATCAGTGGTTCAACCGTAATGTTATCAAAGGGGGCAATTGAGGTATTCAGCCAATCACAATGCAATTGATAGCTGGCCAATCACAGCACACCACACTTTTCAAAGCGATCTGACTAGAAAGGTTGGGCAGGGAGCAGCAGAAGTTATTTTTGACATCTGGAAAATAATGTGTTGGTTTTCTGAACGTTAAACCACATAAACAACCACATACCACAAACGTCGTAGGACATGTGGCGGTTTAAGCACCGTTCGTTTACATGTACACATATGGCCGTAAGCGAAACAAAACAATGTGTTACCGGGTATATGACGTAAAAATATATTTCCTAATATTGTGCAATAGGTGCTATCCGCTAGCAAACTTTGGTGATTTTTTTGGAAAACGTATCTTTACAGAACATCACCGTAAACACAAGACTGATGGTAATATACATATAGTGAAAAATTGTCATAAAAATCATTATTAATGGCAAAGATTACTTACATTTATGGGTCTGCTTGCTCTAGTGAGCAGCCATGTTGGAAATTTTGAAGTAAGGTCCCAAAAATCTTCATTTTGAGGGCTATCTAGCCCTTCCCCCTACCCCTCCAACCAAAGGAGAATTTGAGACACCCCTACACGTGAACGCACCAAATGTAGGGGTAGGAGAAAGTGTAGGGAGAAAGGGGTAGAATTGGGATTGGGCCTGTTGGAAGGTTAACTTTCTGTCGAGTCTGTGGTTCTGAGCCCTCCGAATCAGGTAAAGGATATGTTTTGCTATAGTGAGCTTTCCTTTTACCCTGACAAGTCCCCCAGCCCCCGCCACTGAAAAACATTCCCACAGCATGATGCTGCCCCCAGCATGCTTTAACATGGGGAAGGTGCTGTGCAAGTAATGACTGCTGAAAATGTTACTTATTTTAAATTTTAATAATATTTCACACCATTACTGTTTGCTTGATGAGACTTCATTCAAATGCATTTTGCATGCAGGCTAATATACTTGTACTAATACACATGTAGTCTTTTGATTTCATGGAAACTTTAATGCACATTTAATTGTGCTCTTCATTATACTGGACATACATGGTGAAAGCATGATGGGGAATGGCTCTCTGCACAATAGGCTTGTTTTTGCTCACTCTGTGTAGTTTGGAGATGACTTGTTTATTCATCTTTGATTCTTATCACTTATCACCTTACCAGGCAGGCGGTACTCCTAGTGTTGTGGTGGATGTGACAGCCATGCAACTTGATATATTGAGTTTGTATATGACTGGGTTGCATATATTCTCTTTGTGTTCTGGGTTTGTGTGTGCAGAGTCATCCATCACAGGCATGAGTTTATTAGGCGCCTTCATCCTGCTTGGAAAGCTATTTCCCTTGGTGCTATTTCTCTCCTCTAATGACTGTTTCAGCACTGAAGAGTGTGTAGCCCTTCAGTTGTTTCTCTTTAGCATTGTGCACCCAGAGCTTAATGTACATGCACATGTTAATGATTAGACAAATTCAGATTGCAGCTATTGTTTTGCTTAACAAAGAAGGATTGTTAAAGATATTGCTTACCCCCATATTGAAAATACTCATTTAAATCCTTAAATGTCATTCTTAACTTCTGTGAGGAATGCAATAAAAGTAGATGAAGACTAAAAAAAGACAAAAAGCCCCATTGAAAGATATATGTGCTGCCATAGTGGTAGTCCATACATCTTGAACACTACTGTATATTCCAAGTCTTTTGAAAAAGCACAATAGCTCTGTGTAAGAAACTGAAAGAAATTTAAGTCATTATTCACTGAAAATGTTGCTTTGAAAAAGCCACGATAGAGATTCACATTCACTGTATTGGAAAGAAAGTTTGGACAGGCTATTAAAAATATAGCTTACTCACCGATAAATCCACTGCAGTGAATGGGTGCTATCAGAATGAAAGTTCAAATAGCTGATTAAACATTACAATAATTCACAAGTAATCCACATGACTCCAATCTATCAATTAACATCTTGTAAAAATGTTTGTTTTTGTAAAAAAACACATCCTTCAAGGCTTTTTAACTTTAAACTTTTGGCCAAAAAATGAGTACATAATCTATAAAAACATACAGACGTATTTGTTTAAAATGGTTTTCGAACTGTTGTGGACCGTTGCGTGATCTGTGCACATTTCTCACCTGATTCAGAAAATAAAACTTTTCATTGGAGAAAGCAATATTATGAATAGAGGACTTGTTTGATGTTAGAAAAATTTTCATTGATGGAATGGAGTCGTGTGGATTTTTGATGTTTCATCAGCTGTTTGAACTTCCCTTTTTGACGGCACCCATTCACTGCAGAGGATTAATTGGTAAGCAAGTGATGTAATGCTAAACTTAGCTAAATCTTTGATGGTCTGAGAGATGGCAAATTTTCATTCTAAGGGGAACTATTACTTTAAGGCTAATGAAAGCAGAACTGATGGGTAGTATTTTAGGTAGTATCTCCAGTACACCTGAAGTTACAATGTGGTTGAGTTGATTTCATGCTAAGTGATGTCTCAAGCTTGATGTCACCGTGGCTCTTCTGTCATAAAGAATGGATCGAATGCAGTGCCTTTTGGGAGAGGATGAGACATGTTGTCATTAGCGACAGAAAAGCTTAGATTTATCACATATATGTCATCTGGTGGATATGTATGAGAGCAGCTCTCCATATGCTGTAGACTGTAACACTGTAGAACACTAAAAAATATGATACACAACCTAGAGGTAATGAGATGCCCAGGGCGCTGTTTATCTCTCCTACTCACTGGATCGTAGCTTTCTATTTCCCCATGGTGACTGTATTGTTGTAAATTATAAGGAATGTGTGAATTAAACTGCCCATATTTTACTTGTATATTGTAGCTAGGGTGAATGGGTTCGCATCTAATTATAGAGTATTGGGAGGTCAGCCAAGTGGATTAATTGCTTATTGGCTCTTGGTCTATGTGAAGATTATAAGGCAATTTTGCTCCAGTTTCAAGATGTGTCCAGAGCTGTCTAACCTGTGATGAGATGGGGACAGCTGCCACTTGACTTCAGATAAGGTAGGCAGGACCATTCTCTGACAATCACTGGATCATTTCAGGTTTAAGGGTCAGCATCTTTACCCTGCTTGAAGTTACAGATGATAACAACTGCCTTTAGAAGTTATTTCTTGTGTCAAAGAAGGAACCCAGTGTTCATAATATCGCTTTCTGAAGTGAAAAAAAAGTCTTGTCTGAATCAGGAGAGAAATGTGCACAGATCTAGCACTGTTTAAAAGGTAAAAGCAGCTATAAACTAATATATTGGTGGACTTTGATGTGAGAGAACGTCAAAAGATTATGGAATCGTATTTTGACTTGGAGAAATGGTCTATTTAAAGTTACTGTGACTTTGTGATGGATTTGTTTCTTACAAACACAGCTTTTAATGTCTTTTCCTTTTAACTGATGAACTGAAGTTGTGTTGAATTATTGTGATGTGTTTTATCAGCTCTCATTCTGACGGCACCCATTCACTGAAGAGGATCCACTGATAAGCAAGTGATATAATGCAATCGCCCTAAATCTGTTCTAAATATAAATCTGTATTTTGGCTAGAGGATAAGTACATTTTTAGCACTTTTTTAAAAACTGGATCTTTTATAGAAAATTATTTCTTCTAGTAAACCGTTATAAAGTCAAGACTGTGGTTACTAGGCTAGCAATGGAATGTAAACTGTCAGGCAAATGACAGTATCCAAAAAAAAAAAAAAAAAAAAGATTATTGGACATTCTTTGTCTGATACAATGCCCTGAAGAAATTTACATTACAATGACCTGTTTAACAGTAAAATGCACCCTGATGTATGCATGCAATTTACCGCTACAGAATATTTTCAGCACTGGACAGCACTCTCTAGCTTATCTTTCTGGGGATTTGTTATTGTTGGCTGTTGTCTCATTTACATGCATGTCCACGCGATCCCTCTCTGTGAAGTGTTTACTGGAGCACTTCATTGATTCACTAGCCTTTGGTGCTCCAAATGTTCCTTCTCGTGGGGTTTATTTGGCCGAGTGAGCAGTCCGAAACTCGTGCGTCATTAAAAATAAATGGCGAAAAATGATAGGGGAGCACGCACTGGATCGCAAGATTGATGAGAAAGCTCTCTTGGGCTACTGTTTACGTGAAGTCTGAATTATTCACACCTAAAAGACCAAATTTATTTATTTTACCACGACTGCCAGAGATTTCACTTAAGTAAACTGTGGTTATTCTTAAACGTGAATGAAAGAGACTTTAAATCGGGCGCGCACAGGGATTCTGGAAGAACTGCTTTCTAAGGCAAGGCACTTTAACCTCACGACAAATATCAATAATACTAAAATTTTATATTTTATTTATCCTTTTTATATCCCTAATGCTGGTTTGGTAAGCACTGCTATAGTTCATTATAACCTATACATGGTAATGATATTCTTAAAACCTCGCAAGTCGACGGTCTTACAACGTCATAACATTTTAAAACGTGGAAATATTTATTGCGTCAAAACACGACTTCTGTCGTGTTACGCACTTGTGATAAAACGTTAACACCCCTCCTAAGGTTTTTACAACGTAGTTGCGGCGAAGGCTTGCAGAATACGTAATGAATTCAGGCTACGTCAGAGATCTGTGGGAAGTCATCTTTCCAAACCAACACCTTTTTTCCACACCAATTCGGTCAACGGGACCGGGCTGCTATATCAGGTACGGATAAAACATTTAACTAGCATACCTTATTTTCCAAAAGCATTTTTTGTGTCTTTCAAGTTTCGAAACACTCTCATTCTTCTTGTTTTGAATTATTTTCAGGGCTGCCATAAAGGATGACAAACTGACTGGAATAAATCCAACGTCTTCCGGATATTTCTAATCAGTTCTTGGAATTGTAAAGCTGAATTCGCGGACTGTGAATAATGAAGACGTCTGAGATTACGTGGGGCGCTTTTAACGGAGCGACCGAGACTAACGGGACGCGCGCGGAGAAAGTTCAGCACGTGCTCCAGCCCTTCTCGTCCACTGTCGCGCTTCTGGTGCTGGGAATGGTCATTATAGGGATTATATTACTGTCACTGACCACCTACCACTTTCACAAAAGCAAGATGAAGAAGAGGAAGATGCTGAGGGCACAGGAGGAGTATGAGCGGGATAGCTGTGGCTCTTCTATCCCGGTCAGAGGGAAGCCCGCGATGAGCCGATGCGTGATCGCTCGCCCCGCTCCACCGCAACATCCACCGACAAACACTGACGCTAAACACAGCGCAGGAGTCGTTTTGGACGGAGTAACAGGCTCCTCATAACGGGAACAATGAAAACTCTGGCTTTTGTAAATATGTAAGATGAACAGGCATCTATAATCTATTTGTTCACATTGGAAAATGTGACTGGCCTTTCCTAAGATCATCGTATGGTGGACTTCACAAAGTATCTATAGTCTTTAATTGAAGAACAGATGAGTTGAGTGCGTTATAATTGGAAATCAATCAAACACAACAGTGGGCCAGTGCTTGATGGGAACCTTGATTTGGGATTCTCTCTAGATGCTGTCCAAGGTGCTGATTGTTATTCTGTACTCCTTTAACCCATTTAATCCCTCTAATTACATGTACGTTTGAGTTGGAATTGAGTAGCTGAGGTGTTTTACACACAGTAAAGGAATCTTTAGACATTTTTACCTGTCACATGACTTCTGGTTTTATTCTATGTTAGGGAAATATAGTATTAAAAATCGTGTTGGTAATGTACAATAAAATAGCTTTTTTCGTACATACAGACATGTCAACAGTCACACATGTGCCCGCTGGGAAACCAAGTGCTCCTTTTGAATAATAATTGATTAGAATCCAATCATAGCAGTGTAAATGTCAAGGCGTTGTTATATTAATAAAACACAAAGTAATATTAATTAATTAACTTTCCTTTTCCAAAAGTACCAAATAAAAATGTTAACTCTTTTACATCAAAGTTAAAATTTAAATTAGTCTTTTTTTTCTTTTTATGTAATTTTGTATTATTATTATTATTTTTACATGCCATTCATTCTATATGTCTCTATATGTCTTAAGGTGTGTAATTAAAAATTTGGGATTAAATGGGTTAGACTTTGTCTAATCAGGAGGGGAGTGATATAAAATGAGAACTTTACTATTCAGCTGTTAGTCTAATACTAATAGTAACTATTCTATGTATTTGTTTGTAATAAAACAATATTACAGAGCTTACAACAACTTTCTGTTTATGCTATCCCATTGATTTTGCCAGATCCATAACCAAGCATTTAGCAGAACCATGTACTAATCATACCAATGTTAAAGCACATTGATCTAAAAGATCATTGGTAAGATCTTTCTTTCAGATTTATATCTTGACTCTTTCATGTTATTAAAACACATACTCTAATGGTTATGATGACTTTCATGTAAATAATAAAGCTTATTTGACTACACATCCAGCAAAACTATTGAACGTTGTAATTTCTGATGGGGTTTTATTTGTGCAAGGCTATTTTCTGTATTTCTGGAGTCTTCTGTATCAGTGAGCACATGCTTGGACACTCATGAAAGCCTTTGTTTTTCCTCTGGCAAAGTTTCAGTGTAATCCATGCCAGCCTACAGATCATCTTATAATCATTTGCATCTTGTTATTAGAAAGCATGAAAAAGCAGACAAATTCAAGAGAGATATCTGTTCTTATTAGCCTGGGTGTTATCTTTAAATGAGATCACACTGCATCTCTGATTATGTGTTAATAAATGTATGAATTACAGGTTTCTGTAATATACATCTTTTGATACTGGTAAAACATTGATTAAAAACATGCAGATTTTTTCAACTATCTCCAAAGATATAAACGGATGGAATTTCAGGGTCAGGACAATAACTTCTTATTCTTTTTCTCAGTCTTTTTGATCTGGATGCATATTCATATTCGATAGCTAACTATTGTAACTGTTTATTTTCCTGTAACTAAGATACAGTTGAACTGATTAAGTAACAGTTAAAGTATATCCTGACCCAGCATTACACTCTGGAAGCTGTTACAGCACGCTGCATACCTGTCAGCAATTTTGCAGCAACTCCAATTTATCCTTTGGGTTAAAAAAAAAATTTCACCTGCCTCTCACTGTCACAGCCATCTTGATTTATGACAGGTTCCTCTTACGGGCTTGTCAGCTCAGTAACAAGAAATTCACGGTTTATCTCTTGTGCGCGCTTGAATAAGACTAAACACGAATATGAAATGCCTTTCAAAATGTCAATCATACAAAGCACTCTTGCATTAAAAGATGCATTAGATTCAACAAAAGTGACAGTAAAGATGTTTGTAATGTTGCACAGGAAATGCGTTTCTTTAAAGGAAGTATCCTAAAGAAATGTATCAGTTTCCATAAAAATATTAAGCAGCACAATTGTTTTGAACACTGATAACGGTAATGAGACTTTAAATGAGAATTAAACATACACAGACAAGGATGCATTTAAATGATCAATACATTCACAATGTTACAAATTCCATTTATAATGTTACAAAAATCTAATAATGTTTTGTTAACATTAGTATTTTCTCTACACTGAAGACAACATTAATGGAACATTTCATTTAACGTGATTTTGCAACCATTATGGAAATGTTCTCTAAACCATTGCCACTTGAGTTAGTTCACCCAATAACGTTGAATGAAAATTCTGTCATTAATTACTCACCCTCGTGTCGTTCCAAACCCATAAAACTTAAAATATTAATTTTTTAGAAGCTTTTAGAGTATCTCAACGCGCCGCATACGCAAGCTTAAACGTATTTGACGTAATCATCCTTGTTTACAATCGGGCGAAAGCACGAACATGTGCGTAATCTGCAGCTGTTTACGCGTACGCTTATGCAGGGTTTGGAACAACACGAGGGTGAGTAATTAATGACAGAGTGTCCATTTCTGCGTGAACTTACCCTTTAACTAAAATGTTTCATAGAAATGTTGTTGTGGTATTGTTTTTTAGAATGAACAGAAGAATGTTTAGAATCCTGGAAAATGCTTTCAGCTTTAAAAATATATATATTTTGAACACAAACAACAACAACAATAATAATGAGACTATAGTAAATATAAAATGAGCTTTAAAATGTCACTCAGACTCTCTTAAAATCTGCACAGATTTGCTGCAGGGTTTGCTTTTGTCTCAATCCTACATACCAAGGCTGTTAAAATACATTAGACATGTTGGAGTGGAATCAGTGCCTTCAGGCGAGACGCTTGCCTGTGTGTCCACCGGGACATATGACTTTCATGGGCGGCCCTTCAAGGAGCTGTGTATTTAAAGAACAAAGTGTGATCGAGGCATTCTGACTGAGCACCAGGACTCCTCGGCAAAGACCTGGACCCCAGCTCTGAGTGCAGATATGACAGAGTCAAGCTTGCGTATCAGTGGGGGAGCCGTCAGATTTGGAGCCACCTATGGAGGCAACCGTCTGTTCTCCGGAGCCAGGGGCGGTGGAGGCGTTAACGCAGCTCTGTCCCGTTCCCTCGGCTTGGCAAGAGGAGGCGGAGCAGGAGCCGGTCTTGGCCTGGGAGGAGGTTTTGGGGCTGGTGCCGGAGCTGGACTGGGTCTCGGCGGAGGTGCTCTCGCTGTCGGTGGGGGCCTCGGTTTGGGTGCCGGAGGAGCCAGAGCAGCGGGGGCAAGGGCTGGTGTGGCTCCACTGAGAGCCCGTCTAGGTGGCCGAGTCTTTAAAATCGGAGGCTATGGCTTCAACCCGTCCTTCATCAGCTCTAACACTACGGTAGACGCAGGTGCCGGTCCAATGCCAAGCATCGACCCATCACTCCCGTCACTGGACACGGTGCAGGTCACACGCTTGAAAGAGAAGGAGGAGCTGCAGGCCCTCAATGATAAATTTGCATCTTTCATTGATAAGGTGGGTAAAAGTTGTGCAAATATCAAGCTATGTTAGATTAACGTATGGTCAGTAATTAAAAAATACCTTTACAAATAGGTTCTATATCTTTGTCGTTTCACAGGCCAGATCTCTGGAGCAGCACAACGCAGTACTAAAAGCCAAAATCTCCATGTTTACTAACCCAGAGCAGGGAGGACCTGCTAGCTCTTCCATCCTTCTGACCTCCGCCATTGGAACGTATAAATCCCAGATCGACAGCCTCACTGCTACTAAAGAGGCCATCATTGCTGAGATTGAGCACTATAAAGGCATTATTGAGGATGTTCAGGCTAGGTGAGACCACAGAATCAGAATACAAATGCATTCAAGAAGAATATACTAAACCATTTAAGTTAGGAGTCAAGTGAGATTTTTTTATTAGGGCTTTATTCAGAGAGTGTAATGTTGAGCAAATATATTTATAATGATTATAAAAGATTTATAATGTTGCAAAGGAAAAATCCAGAAAAAAGTGTATTATAGTATCCTCAAAAATATTTAGCAGCACAATCAATTATATTTTTTGTAGGGCACCAAATCAACATATTAATATGATTTTTGAAGAATCATGTGACACTGACGACTGAATTAATGACAGTTGAAAATTGGAAAGGAATGTATTATATTTTAAAATAAATTAAGATTTATAACCTTTCACAATATTACTGTTCTTACTTGAATGAGAATTCTTTCAAAACTATCACAAAAAAAATGATCCCAAACTTTTGAAAACTAGTTTGAAATGTTGCATCACGAAACCTTGACTGCTAATTTTAGAAGCACTAAAATTTTTCATTACAGTTGAGTACACATTTATAATTATATTCCACTCATCTGCTGCTCAACGATATTAGTTCGGCCGTCTTATTGGCACTTTGTGGTTTGATTTTAATACTCTTCGTGAATAGTGCTCATCTGTATTGCCAAAGTAATTGTGCAAATGAGTAAAGCATTTAAACTTTCTCAAATTAGTCTTTATATCTCTGACCACCTGCTTAGGTGGTTGTCGCAGGTAAAAAGAAAAATGCCTTTTGGGGTAAGAAAGGCCAGACAAGAGGACAATTACTGATGTACCTGCACATTGTCTCTTTCTTTATTGTCTCAGGTACGATGAGGAAACTGCTCAAACCAAATCTCTGGAGCTTGATTGGACTGCATTGAAAGAGGTACGAAGCATACAACATAATTCGGTTTCTTTCTAGGCTTACAGATGACTGATTCTCACAAACTCTCCTCCATTAGGAAGTGGATAATCTCTACCTTTCCATCTATGAGCTGCAAACTACCATCGGTGGATTGGAGGATCAGATTGCTCTGTCCAAACAGGTGTATGACGCTGTGAGTCTGAAGGATACCTCTGTGCCTCCGTTTATTTCAGTTTGTGTTAAAATGGATCATTAATTTTCTCAGTGGCCAAAGCTTGTGTTTGTCTGCTTTTGTGTTAGAAAGTGAAAGAGGTGAGGAACATTGTGACTGGTGGTGTGAAGTCAGCCGTGTCTATCTCAGTGGATAACGCAGCCCAGGCACAGGATCTGACCTCAGCGCTGACTGAAGTCAAAGCTCACTATGAAGTCCTGGCTCAACGCAGCAAGCAGGACGCCCTCCTCTCGGTGCAGGACAGTGTAAGAAACCTTTGCTCATTTAGAATATTAGGTACTATAACATTTTGAAATAAGATTGCCTATATTAGTTTAATCTCTCTCTCTCTATATATATATATACAAATATATATATATATATATATAAATCCTATGTTACATGTAAATTGTGTGTATATAAGTAGCATATATATATATATAGACTGTATGTGTGTTGGTCAACTGTGTGTTGGAGGACAAAAATGTGTGTAATGACATAAGGTACTACAACGCAAACTTGGTTTATGAGGACACTTCCTGTTTCCCTGTAAAACACAAGGCTTAGAAAACATACTAAACAGTGTTTGATGAAAATCTAAAAGTGCACACAGTTTCCTGTAAGGGGTAGGTTTAGGTGTAGGGTCAGTGTAGGACATGCAGTCTGTACATTATAAACATCATTACGCCTATGAAGAGTCCCGTCCCCATAAACCACAAATGCACAAATTTATTAGTATATAAATGTCTTAATGAGGTTCTAAATAAAAACATTTGTATAAAAAGCATATTTAAAATATATATAATATTTGTTTTGTGGTTAAAATCTATTTACTGAAATTAATTTGTATATAATTATTTAATTTCAATATATCAATTGAATTATTCTAGTTGTATTTATATTTTATATACGCACAGACAGACACGTATATATGAAGAGTTTATTTGCAGAAAAATAATCATATAAAAATACTTTTTTTTTTTCAAAATCATGTTTTTATTGTGTTTTGTTGTGTTAATTATATTTTGTAGTTATACTTAACCTTATCAAAATAACCCAACTGCAGTTTGTTTGATATATATATATATATATATATATCACATAACATTTGTTGATAACAAATCTATTTTTTTAATTATGTATTTATTTCATAATAATATTTTATAATTAAGCTTATATTTATTGTATTATATTTATTAATTAAAAATTCGAATTATATTTAAATAATATTTGTTTTGTGGCTCAAATGTATTAACTGAGAAATTAATAAATTTGAATAATTTTATTAAAAAATGTATTGGAACAGAATTATTCTAATATGCCGTTTTATCATACAGAACCTAGTTGTAATGCAATGCAAAATACTAATATATATTATATCCAAATTTCCTAATGAGTAACATAACTAATCCATCCTTCACAGTGAAACTCAGTTCATCTGTTACTATCTGCCTCCCCCAAGAGGCGAGTGCTTGCAAGCTAAGGTCAACCTTTTTTCAACCTCTTTTCTCTTTTATGGATATATAGCTCTCCATGATGTCTGTAACCTCTCATCCCACGTCTCAAACACTCACCTCGGCCAAGGACGAGCTCAGAGTTTACAAACTACAGATTGACTCAGTGCAAAGAGAGATCGAGAGGCTCAAATCTCTGGTAAGCACTTACTGTGTTGTAACAAAGGGGAAAAAAAACCCAGATTAGTGTTCTTGTGAAAAACCCACATCCTCTCCTTTGGCAGAACCTCCAGTTGGAGTCTCAGGTGGACGAGGCAGAGGTTCACTCCAGCTCTCACACAGAAACATACCAGGATCAGGTTCTTATTCTAAAATCCCAGCTTGATGATCTCAGAAAGGTAAACATATGAATGAATGCTAACAAACACTAAGTGATTTATACTTAATAAATCGATAGCCTAGGTTGTCCCTCAGATTTACAATCTACCTTTTTTTCTTCTTCAGCAAATTACTCATTATGGCCAAGAATATCAGGAGCTTCTCGTCAGCAAGATGTCACTGGATGTTGAAATCACAGCCTATAAGAAACTCCTGGACAGTGAAGAGAACAGGTAAGGTTTTTAACAGACTTGGCTGAGATTTTGTTTACTCAATAATCACATTGTGTCTGTCTCGTGGGCCAGGTTGAAATCTGGAGGTGGTGTTACTGTGCATATGTCTAAGACTGTGGTGGGAGGAGGAGCAGCGGCTGGAGGAGGAGGAGGTCTAGGCCTGGGTGCAGGCTTTGGTGGGGGTGCCTCAGGACTGGGAGGAGGTGCCGGTCTAGGTCTTGGAGGTGGATTTGGGCTGGGCGGAGGCCTAGGAGGTGGTCTTGGGGGTCTAGGACTAGGATTCGGTGGAGGACTGGGTTATGGAGGAGGTGCAGGAAGCTCTTACATGTCCTCCAGCCTGAGCAGCAGTGCCTGTAAGTACAAGCTGTTCACTGCAATCCAAGACCAAAAACTGGGATATAAAATCTCATTTAAATTAAATGTTAGTTTATGAACATTTTGAGATAAGAAATATATGAATCTTCTTTTGTTGTGTGTCAGTCACCAATTAAATAATAAAAAATGATAATATAAATAAAAAATATGTATGTTTATTACATTAAATATAAGATCAATCACGATTAATCATATTCAAATAAATGTTTATGTTTAAATTATATGTATATATACAGTATGTATATCTGTTATGTATATGTAACATACATACTGTATTATATTTTTTAAATATTTACCTATATGTATATATTTACATTCATAGAATTTATATCATATATATGTAATATATAAACATATAATTTTTCTTAAATATATACATGCATTTGTGTGTATATGTACATAATAAATATACACAGTAGCCTACTTAAAATAAAATGGATGCATTTATTTGCAATTAATCATTTGACAGTACTAATTATGTAATATTATAACTCATTGACATTTATTATTGATTAAAATGAAACAAACAATAATTCAAACATCATCAGGTCTGACCTAAACATGTCAAACTAAGACACTTGGAACATAGAAACTTTTCAGTTCACAATTTGTTCTGCTACTAAAACAGTTTAAGTTATAATAAAAATAGAAAAGCAATTTTACTAGTGCCTACAGACTTTACGCGTCCCACTACCATGGCTGTTCTTCATTGAATCACAACTCAAATGGTAAAAATGACAATCATAAAGGAATATGAAATGTGAAATGTCACGTTGGCTTGTAGTCACACTTTCCATTGTTTTCTTTCAGTGTCATCCACTGTTTACTGAAGCACAGCCTCCGCTCTTCAAGCCACAGCAGAATGCTGAGCTTCCACATACAGCTTCATGAAGAACACCCTCCAATAAGCTTTGACATTATGACTGCACCATCACGTACATTAAAAATAAAATGATAAAAGATCAGTGCCTCATCTGTGGGGTGATGTTTGATGAGTCTCTTAATTCTGTACTAATTTAAACACCAGATCAAAATGTCTGTATTTCCATGCATCACTTCCTGCTACAATAATAAAAGAAATTCTATTCTGGTCGTAAACAAAGTGGTCTTTGATCTTTCCATAAAAAAGTAATATGTGACCATGCACCACAAGAGGGTATTTTTTTTAAATTGAGATTTATAACTGAAAGCTGAATAAATTGATGTATGGTTTGTGGGACAGGACAGTATTTCTTTAAAATACTATTTGCTAAATCTGCTAAAAATAAAATAAAAATCGAGAAAATCGCCTTTAAGATTGTTCTTGCCCTTAGCAATGCATATTACTAATCAAAAATTAAGTTCTGATATATTTAAAGTAGGAAATTTACAAAATATCTAGACATGATATTTACTTAATATCCAAATGATTGTTGGCAAAAAAAAAAAAAAAATTTATAATTTTGACCCATACAATGTATTGTTAGCTATTTGACTGGTTTTGTGGTCACATGTATGCAAACTATAAAATAAAAATATTATTTTTAAATAGTTGATAACATTTAATGTTAAATAATGCATCAACTAACATTAAATAATCATGAGCAATACATTCACAGTATTTATTGATTTTTTGTTAACTTCAATAAAAATAAATTGACTTTTTCCCCCTTTTTTTCATTGTCAGCTTCAATTAATGTTAACTAATAGTGTTAATGAATGTATTTTATTATTATTATTATTATGGAATGTTATTAAAATATTTATAAATATAAATAAATTAATCTAAAATGATGTTTTCCACATATTGTTAAACAAATATACTCTATTCGGACATAAAAACAGCAACAGTTGACCAATGCTGTGCAATGCACTAGCAAAAACAATAAAACCAAACATAAGACATAAAGGATGTAAAACAAGACATCAAATCTCAGGCTAAAGAGAAAAGATAGCAATCTGTTTCAAAGTTTAAAGCGGCTGTGGCGAAAGCTCGATTCTCTGCAGATTTGAACAGCACGCACATAAGTAAGTTCTTACATTTACACTATTTTATATTAAGTTTGAGGAAGTTACATTGGCTTTTAATGAATTAAACTGCCTCACTGCAATGTTTTAACCCTCTTAGCATGATATATAGGTATATCTCAGAATAAAAGTCCTTCTTACAGCAGTGTTGCTTTAAGAAAATCTTACAAACACTTAAAAAGCGGAAAAAACATACCCACACACCACCTACAGACCCAGATGCCAAATGTCAAAAACCTCAAATAATGAAACTTCATCCTTGTAAGTAAATAAACAACATCTTACAGCCATTAACTACCTTCATCAACTTCGACAGAGCTTACGTTTGAAGCACTTTTGATTATGAAAACCAGGTCGATACCGATTGCAACGGTTTTTCACCAAGTGTTAATAAAAGAGTTGCATTTCAAAGCTTTGACATTTTGTGTGACAGTGAACACACATGTAGCAGGCAGGCTTTCTTTTCGCCTCTTTGTGTGTTGCTGTGGGTTTTGTGGGGGTCTCTTCTTGGTGTCCGGCACGGTGCTGCACGGATGTGGTTAGATTCAGTTTAAACAGGAAACACACGGGTTCATACTGCTCTCATTAGTCCTTCACTTGACTTCAAGCAATATCCTTCAGAGCGGAGATGGAGTGAAAGGCCTAATCTCAGTAAAGGTAATAGATTACTTACTAATACTCTGCGTAACTCAACTTTATGACTGATAGAAACCTGTGTGACATCATTGAATTGCTTAGAAGAAGACAACTGCTTTTTTTAGTATGTAATATGAGGGAAACTGATTTTTAATGTTATCAGATGCTTGTTTTTCTTCACATCACCTGTTGTAAAAAACAAAAAGAAATATAAAATCTAAAGAAACTTTGGATGGATACATAACTGGCACCCTGTGGTTCAGTTAGTTGCTGATGTAATAAGACATCTTTAGGCTTTTCAAACATGTGACCTAGTGCTTCATCGAACACTATCACGTTGAATCATCTAACATACTAAAATCCTCTTATCTTGTGCACTAATGCTTTGTGCCATTGTGTTAGAATGGTGAGAGCTGTATTTGTGGTTGTCAATAGATAACACTGCTATTTCTTCTCAAACCGCCGAAAGTGTCAAATTAGATTTAAGAGAATGACATCTTCTAAGGAAACCTTTTTGAACCTTTTTTATTCAAGGCATGATTGAAGTCCAAAGCCAGCAAGGAGTTGTCCTTGCCATTATTTCTCTGGTCTCGCTTGGTTGTATTTATGCTCTCTGTCTGTGCTGCGAAAAGAAATCAAGTAAGTAACTTCGTTTACATTAGGGGTAGTAAACTTTAAGGTTTGAACAAAGGCTGGGTTCATTCTCACTCCGCTGAACCCAAGGTACCACATGTACTTTGTTACTGCTATACTGCAATAAACATCTTCATCAAGATCTTCCACGTCCTCTTCCATTTTTCTCAATTGTTACTTGCGCGCTTATCGTATATTTGTCTTTTGTCGTCTAATGTTGCTGTACTTTACTTTGAGGGATGCAACAAGAGGACAATGACCTGTATGACCAAGATGACTTGTAAGTAGATATTTATAAGTGTTCATTAATAACTATATATAATTTGCATAATTACATTATTTTTGGTTTTCAGCAATGAAACTGAATATGCTGAAAGCAGAAAACATGCAACAGGTAAACGATGTTCACTTTTAACTCATACTAAAGAGGAAAATGCATCTGATTATAGACTTCTATTCAGTGTCAGTGTTTTATCTTTAGAAATTACATTTTTCAGGGGAAAACTGAGATTCAAAATGCGCTCTTCGTGAGCCAAGAATGAGATTTTATTCGTATCATGTCTATTTTTTAGTGCTAAGGCCAAACCAAACAAGGATGCCTTCAACATCAAGGTAAGATCTTTTTTAGCAGCTGCTTGTTTATTTAATGTTACAGTCATGTGTATTTTATGCTTTATGTAATATTTTTGGCGGGGGTAAATGTTATCAATATTAATTGCTTTATCTTTGCTGTAGTTATGATAGAAAGCTTGAAATGAATGAAAGTGATACATTTTATTTCACAGGCAATCACAGAGAAACAGACCAGTGAATAGTAAGAATTTCTCATTTGATTATTAGGATTTTTTCTGTGGTAGCGGTTCTGAAATGTATCTAAAATGCTTATTTATTCATTTATTTTGGTTATTTTGAGGTTTCCAAACAGGTGACACACAATGGAGTTATCAAAACCTCACAGCTGGTAAGATTCAGCGCTATTGCGATCATAAAGCACTATTTTTTTAATAAAGCCTTTTTTTAAATAGGAACGTATAACCTACAGTAAACATGTATTTGTTTCTGCAGCAGAAAATGGCACATTGGAACCAACATATGTGTGAGTGTTGCTTTTATAATGTTTTCTTTTGTAAACATTATTGTTTGTAATCTTTCTGTGAATTCTAAGATTGTTAGACGAAAGATGTTTGCTCAACATTAGTTGTATATTCTGTATTTGACACACAAACATATTGTCTGTCTTATATATATAGGGACCCAATTCCAAATCCGCTTTATGCAAACGAGGATGAAACAGGTAAATACATTTCTGCTGATAATCGTCATTTTTTAATGCAGCCATTTCAAAGCGTTCACTCTCTTCAGTTGCTCACAGGAACAATGAGGTCAAGTTACACATTTTAAACTGAGCACCAAAAACACCTGTGAGAAGTCCAATCATAAAACTGAAGTGTTCGTGGATGTATGATTCATTACAAAAATGTAAAAAATACTTGTGGAAGCTCAGCATTCTGTTGTTTTAATGAAATGCTCCATGTTTCCCCAAATATAGATCCAGATTTAGACACATACGAGAATGTTTTTCCAACAACAGAAGTACAACATGACTCAGGTCAGTGTTTAATACAGAGGTTCAGTATTTATATATATATATATATATTGTAATACAGAGGTTAAGTATTTATTTTTCTAAAATGTATA
Organism: Enteromius thamalakanensis; assembly: GCA_032357475.1. Lineage (NCBI taxonomy): Eukaryota > Metazoa > Chordata > Actinopteri > Cypriniformes > Cyprinidae > Enteromius > Enteromius thamalakanensis. Next base: position 6,841,341 of record JAUCMT010000051.1, read on the forward strand.
CACTTTTTTTAAAATTATTTCTTTTTTTATTCATTTATTTAAATTTATAAAAAATTTATTAAAATGAACATGACTCAAGTTGGTGTTTTTAGTGTTATTAGATAAAAACTAACGATGTTACAATGTTATGATGTTACAATTTCACCCAGGACTCAACAGTTAGATAACGTTATAGGAACAGTAATCCTATATATATATATATATATATACAGTAATACAAAATATTTTTCTAAAATATTTTAAATTATTTTATTTGTTTATTCATTTTTCTTATTTAAAAGTAAGACGAGGTCAACATATGATTGGTTACTTTTAATACAATTTTAATATTTAACCTACATTAAATAGAAATTTTAAGATGAAGAGCAATTTGAGATTTCGACTTGATTTTACTTCATGTTTTTTAGAAAAATAATTTCTTTGCTTTCTGCTTTGTGTCAAAAAATTGCGTTTCTGCTTATTGTCAATGTTTTTGCAGATAGCTGTAATTATGAAAACTGGAACAGTAAGGACATTAGATATGAGGATGGTAATGTGTTCATTATTAAACTAACATTGATCAAATATTTTGAATAATTCGACACAACACTAATGATTTTTTCTTTCCTCTTTATTTAGATGATCCAGACTACGTGAATGATTTTTAGTGTGAATATGAACCTTTTTTGTATTTAGTTTTTTGCTTCTTCTAAACAAAGCTAATTTAATTTTAACCATGTTTCTGAACACAAAATGATCATTGAGATTGTCTAGAAAATCCTTCTTAATTTAATTTTTTTAATATATTTTGGCTGCATCAAGACAAAAAAAATCCAAGAAAAGCTTTTTTTATTTTTTTGCAGTGTGGCATTTACTGTTGTTAAATTAAAATGTCTAAAGAAACTGTACTTTTGAGTGTGAATGTGCAGTCAGCTCCTCTGATCAATAAACAATGATTTAATGAACTTATTCAACTTAATGAACACATACTATAAACTCTTAAAAGACCTCAAAAATATGTTGTACAACAAAAGCACTAAACATGAAGGCTACACATCAAGACATGCACAAAAAAATAAAAATAAATAGGCCAGTTTCTTAGAGGTGTGACAAATGAGTCACCCTGCCCTTTTCATTATAAGTGAAACAAAAAGCCATCAGGGCAAGAGGCAAGTTTAAGAATGGGCACATTTCATATAAAGAAACATTAGCCCTCTGTTTCACAGACAAATCTTAAACCTTGACAAATTAAACCTGAGATGATTAATCTAAATACATGTCAGTGCCTTTGCTTTGTCTTAAGATGCACATATTTCTTTGTTTAGTTTTTTCCTAAGGCATTTACTGTAAATGTCCTCATTGAACTCTTAAGCTAAGCCCTGTCTATGAAACTGGACCTAGGTGTAGTTTGTAATCTGTTCTTGATAATGCTCGTCTACTACTATACTATTTCCAACATATGCACTGTAAAAAAACAAAACTAATTCAAGCCAATTTATTGCACAGCTTTTTTGAGTCATGTCCTTTTTTGATCAGCTAACACGCTTGAATGTTGATGTAATTAATTGCTTCCTGTCTAGTCTAGTAGTTAGTAAGTTAGTAGACCACATTGTTATAAGACAAGTTGAAAGATTCAGATAAAACAGATAAACAGCCTGGGCCTCAAAACTAGACACGCTGACCAACAAATGTTAAAAAGATCAGCTCTTAACATCAGAGTACAGCAGATTTTTTAAAAGGGAAAATATGTTGTTATATATTTTAGTGTGTTACAACGAAGTGTTATATGTATGTGTGGTATCAGAACGTTCTACATACATTGAAACAGACCATCCCTCAAAATCAGGATTTTTTACATTTTTTATTACAGCAATTTGTCATATTTTACAATTATCAGTACATGTTCTGGAAATTAAGAGCAATGAGGCTGAAGTATGATGATCTGATAACATCTTGTCTTCAGCTTGCATCAGGTGCAGCTGTCTTGCTGCACAGACGACCCAAGAGCCCAGCCATCTGTAACAGAGAGTTCACCCCTTCTGCCACTTTCATATGCGTGTAGCCAATTTCCTGGAGAACCAAAAGTACAGTTACAGTGAAATTTTAAATAAACCTGGTACATTTCCTGTTATATAAAAAAAAAAGTTATTTTTTTACCGTCATTAAAACACTTATGCCACAACAGCAGCTACTTAATAGCTCATCAGCAGGTCACCTCATGGTTAGAAAACAATACCTTTATTTCTGTAACATCACCGATACTTGATAGTTTCACATTGACCGGTGACAAAATTGACTGTTTACTGTAGATATTATTGCAATATATAGACAGTTTCATCGAGCGAACACACCTGGACCGTTAGTTAGCTCAGAGCGGCTTTGTCCTCTAGTTTTATCTCTAGTTTCTAACCGTTTGTAACTAAATGAAAGTTTAAAGCTAACGTAAACGCTGCTTCGGGGGACACTACAAGGGCGATACACACCTTGATGTATTCCAGCTTCAAATATTCTGCCATCTGAAAGGTCTTACACACTCTGAAGATGTTTCCTATGATGTCCTCTGGTGAGTATCCGAGTGACCAAAGCTGCTCAATGACCTGTAGAAAGATGCACCAGTCTTCTGTCTTACCCAGCGTCGGTCTCTTTTTTTTTTTTTTAACTGATCCTGAATATTTTCTAAAGCAAATGTTTACCTTGTAGGCTTCATCGATGTTGGCGTTGACACAGTGTTCCAGCATGCTTTTAACCAGCAGAGGATGTGGCTCGTCACACACCTGCAGAAGCAACGCTGTTGGTACTTCATCACAAATACATTTTTATACTAAAATAAGTTCCATGCGTTAGAAAAAATGCATCCAAAAATACCTTGAACACATTTTCACTGTTGATGTAACCAAATCCAGAATTTGTTGACTGCAAGTTATTCAGAGCCTAGATTGCAAAAACAATAAATAAAATATAAATAATGATAAAATATTAACATTACAGGTAAATCATAAATAATTAGAAGTAGCAGACCTAATAAATACATAAAACCTAGTATGATTAACAATAACAACTTAATTAGTTTTCCCTTACCTATACATGGTAATACTTCACAATAAGGTTCATTAGTTAACATGAACTTAAGGGGCTCGCACACCGGACGAGAAGCGCAGCGCCGTGTCGTGCCAAATTCTAACACATTGTTTTCTATGGGTGTACGCACACCGGCGGCGCAATTCGGCGCCTTTCCGTGGCGCTCGGCTACGACTCAGGACGCGGTTCAAATTCCTGGCGCACGTTAATTATACCAAGATACCACTGCTGCAAATACTGTACAACTTACATTAGTTTACAGCTTAAATAAAAATGTAAACATATAGAATTAAAAGTACCCATCTTTTAGCTCAGAACTTGATTCGAAATTGAACTCGCGCGAATAGAATGTGCGACCCCGCTTATAACAATATTTCTACATGATTTATTAATCTTAAGACTACTTTCAGCATTTACTACTCTATTAATAAAATTACTAGTTGTGCACCTTGAACTAACATTAACTAACAATAAATGGTTGTATTTTTATGATGAATAAATACTGTAATAAATGTATAGTGCATTGTTTGTTTATCTTAGTTAATACATTAACTAGTGTTAACTAATTACACCTTATTGTAAAGCGTTACCCCTATAATATCAATTATTAAAATTAAGTGAATAAATGAACATGTATATTATTAAGATTATTTCACTTGCCATATTGTTATTTACTTTTATTATTGTTAATAATACACACATGACAATTGAAAAAGATAATTGACCTGACCTGTCTCATGTCCCCTTGAGCGGTGAAGATGATGGCCTCCAGGCCGTCATTGGTGACATGCAAGTTCTCCTTCTCTACCACCTCCGTCAGGCGCATCATGATCTGGTCGTCTCGGAGTTTGCTGTAACGCAGCACTGCGCAGCGAGACTGGATGGGCTCTGCAATCGAATGAGACGACAAACTGTTGGCCTTTACTTCAGTGTTCGAGTTTATTTTGAGCATGTCAAAGATTTAAATGTCAATGCATTATAAAAAGCATTTAGTGTTTAATGTGCCACGTCGCTCACCTATGATCTTGTCTGATGCATTACACGCCAGAGCAAAGCGTGTGGTTTTAGAGTAGATCTCCATGGTTCTTCTGAGAGCCTGCTGGGCTCCATCTGTCATGCTGTTTTACAAACACAAAAACATACTTGCATGAAGCTTTTTTTTTAGAGAAATATATATATGCTTAAAAAAAATTAATGAAACCTATTTTTTTTGTATAATTAATGCAAAAAAAAAAATAATGTAAAAAATGATTTACAATTACTCTTACCTGTCAGCCTCATCCAAGATTATGATCTTGTGGCGACCTTTAGGGAGTGTGACCTTTTGCTGCGCAAACATTTTGATTTTGTTTCTCACAACATCAATTCCACTAAAAGTGATTATAGACAATTAAACATTATCAGACATTAAAATAAGAATATGATTAAAATAAGAATATGATCCACGCAAAGTATTGAATGAAACACTACTGTTTCTTACCGGTCGTTTGAGGCATTCAGCTCAAGCACAGCGTCCTTCATAGCTGGCCCAAGAAGAGCTCGAGCCAAACACAAAATGCTTGTTGTTTTTCCAGTTCCAGGAGGACCCTGAACAGACATATTGATTTTAGTGCATTTCAAATTCAGATGGCACCTGGGTGTAAGAGCGTATTTTTACTTACAGCAATGATAATGTTGGGCACATTCCCTTCTCTTGCGAACACCTGCAGCAATAAAAAGGCAAAAGAGGAAACATGTCAAACTGACCACATGAAACAAATCAGTCTGTGCTGCGTGTCACACCGACCTCCAGTCTGCTGACAGTCTCTTCATTTCCAACTATTTCATTCAGCTTCAGAGGTCTGTATTTTTCAACCCTGTAAATAATAATGATAGAATTAATCTCAAATAGCGAACATGCGGATGCAGAGGAAAGCAAGCAGGGCAGTTCAGTTGCTGACTGTAAACATAGCTGGTAACAGTTCGCTATCTTTAGCGACTTGAAAGCGATTCAAATAAGAGTTAACGTTCCTACGACGGCGCGCTCACAGTCACAAACCGTACCATGGTAGTTCATAAGCATTCGTTGACGGTTTTGATGCAGCATCATCCTTTTTAGGCGGTCCGTCAACTTGACTTTGTTCACTGTTCGCATCTTTCATTTCAACATCCATGTTGCCTATGAGTAGCGCGCATTCCCGCCACAACAGGAACGCAACAGATCTGAAATGACGCCACTTCCGGCAACGGGAGAGCCCATTACAAGTATAGGTCTCTGCAGCAACTGTAATGGGAGTTACCACATCGGGCGTTTTTACACCATGTTATTGATTGGCCGACGTCATAGTGAGGGTAGGTTTAGGGGTAGGATTAGGTCAGGGGGGTCATTTTGATTGCATGGTTGAGAAACACCCAGCGGTTTAAAAAATGCCCAGAAATTGAGAAACGCCCACATCTGCTCTGCAGAGACCTCAATCTCGCCCATGACCGTGACTTTTTTTTTATTAAAATAATTAGAAATGAATAAATAATACTAGTACGTAACAAACTGGGATTGAATATTATTTATTTGGAATCTTTAATTATATTTATACATAAATATACATAAATAAAATAAACTAAATACACACACAAATATAGATTAATCATTTGACAGCACTAATATATATTAGTGCTGTCAAATGAATAATCGCGATTAATCGCATCCAAAATAAAAGTTTTTCTTTACATAATATATTTTTACTGTGTATATTTATTAAGTATATATAAATACAAACACATGCATGTATATATTTAATGAAAACATGTTATGTTT
>JAUCMT010000051.1:6847513-6858680 GCA_032357475.1 Enteromius thamalakanensis
ATTAGCTGATTGCTAACAGCTGTGGGCGATTCGTCCAGCGATCCACCCGAACTATGTTATTGTCAAAACATTTATTTAGTAACTTAATTCTACAACATTATATTGTTTAAAATGTATCTATGTGTGAATGGATAAATAAACGAATGAGTGATTGAAAATACTGACTTGCTTCTAGGTTTATTGAAACTTATGCTTTATAGCATGTTGGCCAGTCTAACACTAAAATCAGATTGTCTGCATTCAAATGTAGGACAGTGCTCCCTAAAGAGACTGAAAGCATGAAGATGATAATGGCTTTATAGCTGCTCTGAATGCACAATGGCTGACCCCAAAAGAATTCACTTCTAAACTGATCGCAACAAGATCTGTACCTGTATGCACAAATAAAAGCAGTCGAGATCAATCAGTAGGCCTACTTCCTAACTGTGCAATTTACAGTTTTATTCATAAAACAATAAAATTATAAAAAAATAAATAAAAAAGAATATTAAATATTATAATATAACAAAATAAAATTGCTTATCATTCTCCATGAAAAAATTAACAATGCTAACAATGTTTTATTGAATCATTTTCTGTAGATTATACAGTAGCAAAATGTTACAGAATGCATCACGTAATCTGTAGTTTTTCATCACTGAATATAAAATGGTGTGAAATATCAGGTGTCAGATACAATATAGTAGTCATTTGAATGAAAATTATACTTATTGAACAATTTATATTAAAACATTAAAAATTAGAGTCAAGACAAGAGTCTGTTTTCATCTGAAACGATATTTATTTAGACTATGTTAGAGTAAATTAGCTATCTGACGACCAAAGCTGTTTGAATTCTCAGCCTTCAGAGCATCTGTCGGTAAACCAGAGGCTTCTCAGTAAGTTTGTTTTAGCTCTGTGCCAGGTTCACCCGACACGATGCTTATCTGCTCGCTGTTCTGTTCTTTGTGGGAGGGATCAGACAAGTTCAGATATAGTGATAATGTATGCACAGCTATACACAGTAACAATCTTGTTATCAGTGAAATGCTTAGTTTTAACTGTTGAAGATATATCTGTAATTGTCTTTTCTTTATTAATTGTTTTGAATTACAAGATGTCGCAGTCCATAACAATATGTCTATAATTTTTCAAAACAAAACCATTCCAAATATTCAGCAACATGCCTATTTCCCTACTACTGTTAATGTTCCCTAACAGTTCCCTACTACTTCTAAATTATGATGCAGTTATTGACAGAAAGTCACTGCATATGGCCGGTTTCCACATGTTGTTCCATAAGTGTCAGCACTTTCAGACATGGCCTTGTGGTTTGTGAACATCTGTGATGTTTGATTGTTTTTAATAAAATTACATTCGCAGTACAATACAATTGATTAAAAAGACAATAACAGAAGCCATTTTTTTTAAATAATTTGTATGTTATGTCTAATTGAATTACTAATAACCCATTTTAAATAACCCATATATATATTCAGAAATATTTTTTAAAATGAGCAAAAATATTTGTGCTAAAATAGATTTCATATATTTACATAAACGCATGTAAATACAAATTTTGCATTTTATTTATGCATTTAATTTTTCTTTGCAGAATTGCATTTTTTATTTATTTAATTTTTTTTTTTTGAGAACTTTGCAGATGACCTTCATAGAGTCTGTTGGACAGTCTGAAGTTTCTCACACACGTCATTCTTTTGGAGAAACTCCATCTATATAGGTCAGGGCAAGAGATCTCTTTTCACTTAACACGCTGAAAACATGAAGGGGTTCATCGCTCTTCTCCTAGCAGCTCTGTGCTTCGAGGGACTCAATGCAGAGTGTCCCGACCCAGCCACGCTGAAAGATGACAATGGAAGCAAGCTCTGCGCCCAGATGTTTGAGGACAGCAGCTACTACTACGATGAAAGCTGTTCAGGCAAATTCCTGTACGTTTATCCCGATGAAGACTCCCCAATCATGTCATTGGCTTGGAATAATCGTGTTTCTTCTCTTGTGGTGGGTCGAGGCTGCTCCCTGACCGTGTGGTCTAAATCCAAGAAGGAAGGATATAAGAAGAAGTTCTCTGCTGGCATCGTGTACCACCTTAAAGAAGTGAAGAAAGGCCTGTTTGGAAACTGGAACGATTCCATCTCAGGATACTACTGTACGTGCTAGACGTGATGCAAGAAGGCTGAAGACAGAGGCTGAAAGGACATTAAGATATAATGTCAATGACACAACAACTGTAACCCTGAATCTGTGTTTTCAGTTATAATTCTGCTCTGTGTAATTCTACTTGATACCTGCAAGTGAATTAAACAGCACATGTTGCAGCAGGGAACCTCTGCATGAACATGATGCAGAAACATTCAAGATCTGGTGCGCGATTCTTTTATGTTGAAACAATTGGGTTTCGAAAGTTCTGAAACCTGCTTTTTAGTCAAATGAAGTAACAAAACCAACACTAAGGCTTGAAATGTTATTCCTGCTTTCACTTTAATAAACTGCCAGCAGCTATGTGAACACATTCAAAAGTATGTAAATATATCAAAACCATTATAAAGCAGTTCCAACAGTTCAAAAAGAAGTAATCCATGCATCCAAAGACAGATATTTGCAACTGTTGCATAAAAAATTATGTCTGTTAGTCAATCTGAAAATGTTCTTGTCTCATATTTCTATTTATTCTCTCTCTTTCTCTCGACATATATATATATATATATATACATATATTCACTTTACTTTTGTATGGGAAGTTGACATTGAAAACAATAACAGTTGTCCTAAAACTGGTGCACATTAAAAGTTATAAACAAGAAAAGAATATATAATAATGTGCACATTAGAATATATCCTATTGAACAGAAATTTCCTTCTTTCAATTAATCTTTTTTTCTTTGCTAAAAGCATCTAATCATCATAAAAGCAAAATATATATTCTTTAAAAAAATTATTGTATCACCTTATATTAGGACTTTTAGACATTTAGAAATTATGTTTCCCTACTTCAAGTCCTTAAGTCATTTTTCTTCTTGTTTTAAGCATAAATCAGGGGAATAAATGTATGTCTAAGAACAATAAGGGAAAAAGAAAAATATTTATATTAATATGAAAAAAAATATAGGCTATGTGTTAGTTTTTTTGTTTTTCTAAAATTAAAAAAAAAAAAAAAATTTGTTTTGTAAAATGATGTTTTAAGGATATTTAAATTTTTTAAATGCACCTTACTTAGGAAACGTGTGTACTACAACCAGCATATATGAGTCCATAAATATCCAAATATACTAAGTCCTGCAGCTTTACAGTATGAGCCAAAAAAGTCAGGAAATAACTATATAAAAGTGTTTTTGTTTTTTTTCACCAGTGCCATGATTAATTATTTAAACGCCAAAGCTGATTGTTGTAGTGAATTTTCGGCACAGTGCTGAATTTAGTTATACATTTTTCACATCTGCACTAACATGTAGATCAATAAATCATGTCTGAGAACAGCTGCTAATGAGCCAGTTGACATTAAAGCCCTGGAGAAGAGCTTTGAGCCACCTGCAGCGAGCTCAACAGGCAATCTTTCCCCAGGTATTAATGATAAGAACTGAAACACTTAACAACAGCATCAGCTTCTCTCCTGGTGTCACATCCTCTGGGTAGGACTCGTACCAAGAGGGACATCTTACGCTAGTGTGCAAATATTTATTTTTCGCGAATAATAAAAGATCAAAAACTAAATAAAGAGAAACAATAGTACAGACTGCAAACATTTGTGACCCTAGACCACAAAACTTACGTCGCTGGGGTATATAAATTGTTGATTTTTCTTTTTGCCAAAAATCATAAGGATATTAAATAAACCATGTTCCATGTATATATTAATTATTTTTTGATTATTAATATGCATTTCTAAGAACTTCATTCCGACAGTTTTAAAGACAATTATCTTTTTTTTTGCATCCTTAGGTTCCAGATTTTTAAATAGTTGCATCTCGGCCAAATATTATATACAAATAATATACGGTAAAAAAAAAAGAACGATTATCTTTTATTGAAACCATCTTGCATTAATAATCTGATCTTCTTCGTTTCAATAATTGATCAATGTTTGATCTGTCTGTTGAATCTGCAATTTTTTACTCAACATAATAGCTCAGTGCGGTTCATTGTGATGGCAGGTATCACTCATACGCTATTATGCATGACTGAGATATTGAGCTGAAGGTCACACCCCATGATGCCTGTGACTTCCCTCTTCAGCCCTATATGGGGGAGGAATAAAAGCTAATTATGAGAGACGGCAGGCTTTCCCATCCCTCCACTCCTTACTATCTCTTCAGTCAGTCCTGCAGGTCGTAATGTGTACAACAATCAAACTACGATAACTAGACGTTTCTTCTGCCAGCACCACGGATAAATCTGGACCAACTGTGGTAAGTCATTAAGATATATAAGCAGCATGCTGTATAGATAAAGTTTTGTTTTGTAATTTAATGTAATATAATATGACAAACAGTTATGCCACATTATTTTGCATTTCTCTGCAACTGCATAATTCAAATTGTGGTGGTGATTTGATTTCCATATGGAAATATGTTTCTAGTAAGAAGTTTACGTCTGCTAAATGTATGAAGAAAGAAGGTTAAATGCCCTGGAAACTTTTCCAAAAATGTATAAACCGTTACTTTCAGTAGAATCTCCCAGACAATATATTGTTCCGAGCTAAAAGTAAACTGTTTGAATTTTTAGCGAAATTGCCACTTAAATGTTATTATGGTATGAGTTTATATTAATAAGTGAGCAGGTTATCCGTGGTCTCTAGAGGATATTTGCACTTCTCTCTCCCACTGAGCCTCTTCCAAAGCGCAACCAGCTGAGACCCAGCAAAACAATTACTGCAACTCTGCAACAGAGATGTCTTTAATAGCCCAGAAGAGCCAGTAGCATTGTCTTCTTAGGGAACTAAAACATCAGACATCAGTAGAACTGGAGGTGAGCTGTTATCTTCCAGATGCGTTTAGCTGGACTCACCTGGGGTTTGTTTTGCTGTATTCCTGCAGGGTTAATTTGGTATTTACAAGAGAGCAGAATGTCTAATAACATGGCCAAGATTGCAGATGCGCGAAAAACAGTGGAACAACTGAAACTGGAGGTTAATATCGACAGAATGATGGTAAGAGACATTTTTATGTCATTCATGTTCAATAACATACTTGATTTACAAAATTATTTCAAATTGTTTAAGAGGAAAAGATAAAACACAGAAAAGCACATTTATGGGATATATCTCTTTGCACAGGTATCTAAAGCAGCAGCTGAGCTGATGGCTTACTGTGAGTCTCATGCAAAAGAGGACCCCCTGGTGACCCCCGTACCCTCAGAAAACCCCTTCAGAGAGAAAAAGATATTCTGTACAATTTTGTAGATGTTATTTATAGGCTACATGGTTTATTTTATTATTTTCAAGATCTTCGAGGCCTTAAACATAAAAATTACAATCATGTCATTAGGCTAATTACTCGCCATGATGATGTTTCAAACCCGTAAGGGCTTCATTTATCTGAAGAACACACATTAAGATTAAATCCTGATACTGATGAAATTCAAGAGCTTACTGGACCTGCAGAGAGGTTCAGAAATGCAGTAATATCCATTAAAATAGTTGTTTCAGTGGTTCAGTTGTAATTTTATGAAGCTACGAGAATACTTTTTGTGTGCAAAAAAGAAAAAAAAAAGATTTTATTTAACAAATCTTCTCTGATGTTGTATGGACTATTTTAACTATGTTTCTGGGTCTTGGAACATTTCATTTGCATTGCTATTTATGCTCTATGGAGGGTCAGAATTGGATCTCAGCAAAATATCTTAATTTGTGTTTCGAAGATGAAAGAAGGTCTTATGGGTTTGAATGACACAAGGTAATTAATGACAGAATTTTCATTTAAATGAACTTTCCCTTTAAGCCAATTGTCTTGTTGATTTCATAATGTCAATAAATGTGAATAATCTCTACATGTCCCAATGTGTTTAAGGCTACAAGAACGGGTCTCTTCGTTACTATATTATTTGTCCACCCGGTGGCGCTACAGTTTTAAAATGTTTGAGTGTTTGGTAAGGTTTGCTCAGCCTACATAACAGCAATAAAACGAGAGAGAGCAAAGTTCATTCTGCTTTAGGTTTGTTTGTTGTATGTCATTGTGTAGCCTTTTAAGTTCCGTGAATGGTTTATTTATTAACATCGATTACCCTTTCCTTTGCACGTTCATTAATACTTGCATACCTAAACAGATTATTTGTACCATTTTTTCTGTATTAACAGTCTTTTTAAAAGATGTAGGCTGTATATTTTATAATGCTGTCTCTATAACAATATGAAAACAAGTACGTTTGGAAAAGCGTAGAAAAGTTGTCACTAAGGAGCAGGTGGGCGGGCTCATCTTGTCTAACTCACACGTTCTGTCAGTCAAGCACAGGAGGGCGGGGTTATTTTTACAACGTAAGGCAGGTGAGCAGGTGCGCTTTTCGAGGACAGGTAACTAAGATATTCCCATCACAAGACCCGCACAGGAGCACTGGGCGCCCCGCCGTGACAACACAGGCCAGAGTTAAGGTAGAGTAAACAAACACGAAAACCCTCAGCTCTTTAATGATCTTCTCATGGCAGCCTATACAATGCAATTATGAAAATTCGTACCAGAGATTATTGATTAATTTTATGAACTAGCCTATATGAATACTAACTCGAAGAATCATTTAGTCAAAAAAAAGCGTTATTAAAAAATCTCTCATTCTTTTTCTTTTCTTTCTTTTTTCTTTTGTAAATTACATGTTTTTTAAGTGGCTAGCGCAAGTTTAATTTCAGTAACAATAGCTATTGTAGTACGCTGTAAAATATTTCTGTAGAAATTACAGCATTATTCGCAGTTGTTTGCCAGTAACTTACTGTAGATTTAAATTCATGTTATTTACTAGCGACAGTTTGTTCAAAGATAAATGTAGATAAAGGTAAACATTAAACATTAACAAATATTTATCTTTACAGGACAGATTAAATATAATAACAGACTCATGCAAAACATTTCTGGGAACCAATATCAGAGGATGATGTGGCGGTTTTTACAAGTTTTATTCTGTAAAGATAAAATACTTGTTTTTGTTTATTGTTCGTTTATATTTGAACAAAGTATTGCCAATAAATTTGATAGCCTAAATAGAAATCTACAGTAAGTTACTGGCAATTAAACCAGCTGCATAACTACAGCAATGTTTTTTTTTTTACAGTGGTATGGTGATAGGGCTCAGACAATATGGACTTTATTCATTTGCAAAACAATAAACCCCCACACACGCGAGGGTAAATAAAAGCGCCATCTTACCTACCGGGAAAAACTTGATTTCCAACCTAACTTACAGACACTCTTGAACAGTCTAGCCAATGTGACAGCGACAAGAACTCCCTCAGACTCTTTAAGATTTAAAGGTGTTGGGTTTCTGGTGCGTCAGGGGTGTTCAAGATTAAAAGTGGAATTTACCTTTGTCTCATCTTTATTAGACAGAGCTTTGTAAGTAAATTTTATAGCTAATCCTAACAGGTAACCAGGTGCTGGTTTAATAACTTAGCACAACTGGTACAGTATCTAGCAAAGAGATAACCAGACTTTTTTTTTTTTTTTTTTGCATTCAAATTAGAACATTTATAACTAACTTGAATCTGAGATTTGATTACTGTTTAAGACTAGTTGAATAATATTTATATCTAGTATACACTTCTATCAATAACATTTTTCATATCTACATATTTGTTTCTTTTTATAATAATTATCAGAGAGCTTTAAGTAATAAAGGCTTATCATGCTGAACTTTGGTTTGCATGACTAACATATCCAAGTCCTATGAAAGCCAGCTTTCATTTCAATATTTCAGTGGCTGGAGGCTATGTTTATGTATTTTGTATCGTTAGCAATATCATACTTACATTTCATTCCATTTTTCTAAATAGCAACCACTGTTTTTTCTCCCCAGGGGCCAGAATGGCCAACTTCAAGGGACATGCACTACCTGGTACATTCTTCCTGCTGTTTGGCCTGTGGTGGTCGATAAAATACCCAATCCGACAGATCCAGAGGAAAAAAGAGAGGGGACAGAATGGGAACAGAGACCGACTGCAAAATCAAACTGCCCTCTTCAACCGCTTCGATTTAGCTGAAGGAGCTCTTAAGATTTTTTTTGCATTTGTTGGTGAGCCCCAGAACACACGCAATTCCATACTTCTTCCTATTAAAAAGCAAAACTTTGTTTTTTTACACCGAAATCTGTCTCCAGGAATCATGGCAGAGCAGTTTGTGCCTGATGGGCCTCATGCACATCTGTATCAGGGCGGCTGGGTGAAGCTGATGAACTGGCAGCACAGCACCATGTACTTGTTCTTCGGGATCTGTGGCATTGCAGATGTTCTCAGCGTGTCTTCTCGCCACGTGCCAGTCGGTCTTGACCGTCTCTCCCTTTCTTTGGCTCTCTTTGTGGAAGGTATCAAGCAAAATACACAATTAAGTGAATATACAGCGGCATCCCACCATTGAGCTTCATGAAATGTCATTGCTTCTTCCTCTCCAGGGTTCCTTTTCTATTTCCATGTCCACAATCGTCCACCTCTGGACCAGCACATTCACTCTCTGCTACTGTTTGCGGTGTTTGGTGGAGCCGCCAGCACAATGATGGAGGTGTTTAAGCGAGGTAACGCAGTGCTGGAGCTTCTGCGGTGCAGTTTGGCCATCCTACAAGGCACTTGGTTTTATCAGGTAAAGACAACATCAGGTTTGGAAAAATGTGATTTAAAATGAGAAAATAAGTCATTGCAATTTGGAGGTACGTTGCTGTTTTTCAGATCGGGTTTGTGCTGTATCCTCTAAATGGAGAAGTGTGGGATCTGGAAAGACATGATAACATCATGTTCATCACCATGTGCTTCTGCTGGCATTACGCTGTGGCTCTGCTGCTTGTGGGCATCTGCTACTGTGGAGTTTTTTGGTGGGTGAAAACCATTTTGGACGAATCAAAAAGTTTCCATATTGTTGCTTATATTGTGCCCATGATCTTTCCAGGTCTTCAAAATGGTGCGAAGGAAGAAACCCGAGGGACATGGAGATGGGCCTCAGAAAGTGCGCCGCCTCACTTTCTAGTTCCCAGAAGGCTTTGCTCCAAGAATCAGACGAAGAGTAGTGAGAGCCTGTGATGACCGCCAAGACTGAATGCACAAAATGCAAAGCTTTACCCTTTTCTCTTCTAGCAAGCTGTCTTTCTTATTGGACTATATGAGTTCATGTTTGCATCATTTCAGTGCAAAAAATTCTCAAAAGTGGTCACGCTGAAAATATCACATCCAAATGAACTTGTAAATAATGTGGTCGACACAGGTGTCAGAAGCACCTGGAAAGACCTTGAGATTTGCCAAACTAGAGGTAAAACAGCTCATGATATTCTTGCAGGATATAAAACACGTCTGAATGATATTCACTTCAAAATACCGGTAATAGTTGCATAAAAATGCATTCATTTTTTAAATGAAATGTAAATGAATAAACAAGCATGTAATTGTTTGTCAGTTTGATTTATGTTACTGACCACATCATGTAAACGAACTGGCCCAGAACAGGCAAATTTTTTGTTTTACATATACATTTAATTTAAATGCAGGGTTAAGCCTTAGATTCGGGTTCGGTTGAGTTAACGTTACAGTTGTTTTGATCTCATTTGTTAAGCACAGACATTTATTTATAACACAAACTGGCTACTCAACCTAAACAGTACTTGTTAAATTACATTTCTTTAGAAGGACATATGATATAAAAACCACAAATAAACAAACTTGCCTCTGTGTACATGTCAACAGCTTCATCAGAAAGGCCGTTCACTTTAACTAAGACCATAGACTGATACCTTACTTACAATATATCAGCATCCAAATCAAACTTCCTTTACAACATGCTGGGAACAAAGTTACAGAAATGCTGCATCAGGACAAGACCAGCACTTAGAATCTGACACTAATTTGCCCATATGCAAGCTTCATGGGAAAGCAGAGTTTTTGCTTATTTTCTGAGAATGTTTAATGGCTAGAGCTATGGCCTTTTAACTGCTGCACTTCTCATTGAGAATCTGGGTTTGTCTTTGGCGAGGGTGCGGTAGAGACCACCACCGTGGACACCGTGGACTTTGGAGAGCTGGCGGCTGTGCGCTGTAGCTGTTGAGCCGGTACCGTCTGGATTCGAACCTGGGTCAGAGAAAAACATACGGTTAACTCACATGTGTGGTTTGGCTTGTAAGACCAGTTTTAGTTTGTTTAGAACTGAGCTGATGTTTGATGAGTCAACCTGTGTGGCCTGTCCCTGCTGCTGTAGCTGCTGCAGCTGTTGAGCGGTCACAAAGCTGACAGGCTTGTTCCCAGCAATCAACTTGGTGCCTGCTGGCATGGTAGTCAGGATAATGTTCCTCCCCAGATTGCTGATACTAAAAACAGAAGACAGACATATTTGCCATTTCAGCTGATGGAGAACATCAATAAAAAAACCTGCAATTTAAAATAACTGTTTATTTACTATTAGATAATGAAACAGAATGCTTACTTGGTGCTTATGTTCCCTTTAAGTATGGGAGTAGTGACCACACTCTTATTTTTCAACGGTTGGTTAAGGACAGATAGAGGCACTGTGATCCTTGTGGGAAGTTTTCCCTGAAAAGAGCGAAGATTAGAATTTCAGTCATCATTGTAACAGGCAGTTATGCACAACAGACAGTGGCTCTGCTCCAAAGTCTGCATTGATAGGCAGCATCTGAACTGAAATTAAACCCCAGATTTGCAACACTCAATAGGCAGCAACAAAAACAGTAGCAAATATTGCTTTAGCATTTTCCTATGTGAATGGTTGTTTTTAATATTGATATAATATGTCAGAATGTTATTGTTTTTGGAATTTAATTTTGATTGAAACAAAAGAATTCCAAACTAAATGAAGTTTTGGTCCGCAAGAATAGAGGGCAGTTGACTTATACAATTTTATATATTTACTTTATTTTTTATGAAATATAAAATTTTTACTAGTGGTTTCTGACTTTTTAACCATACAAAATATATATAAAAACAAACTGAAAAATGTACAAAAATTTAGTAAAAAAAAAAAAAAAAAATTATATATATAAT
>JAUCMT010000051.1:6909460-6929559 GCA_032357475.1 Enteromius thamalakanensis
TCCCTTGAAAAGATATAATAAAATATTTACAAAAATGTGAGGGGTGTACTCACTTTTGTGAGATACTGTATATCTATATATATGTATATAGATATATAACTATCCCTTTAGGATTAACATTAAGTCATCGCGCATCCCTAGCATCTCTATTAGTTCTGCTAACTCACATTGTCTACTTGCGCGACATCATCCCCTTCCAGACACTGCAGGTCAAAGGTCACCAGACCATGGGAGTGCATTCGTAAGATGGCAAACCTGATCACAGGGAAAATACAGTATTACAATTAAAACTTTAAAACTGCAGTCAAAACCCAAAAAGTGATATGCGGCGCTCAGGCCAGATTCATCCCAGCTTAAGCCTACACAAAGCCCCAACAGCTGTGTTTACAGCAAGCCACTCACAAAACAGGAAGTGAGTGCCAAAGCCTTTAGATCAGATGCACAAAGCCACTAAAATGACCCTGCGCTCTTCTAAATGCTTTCCTTTGTTGCACAGAGGATGCACTTAACTGGCCAATCAATGGTCATCCTAAAGAGTGTCTGAACACAGGAGCACACCTGGTGTTTTCAGTGGGGTGTTTGTGTGGTCAGGCATCATTATTGTCAGTTAGCTTTACATTATGCTTAGCTGTTACAGAGCAAAAATGAAAAAGCTCCATGGAATGGCCTGATGGAAACGAAACTGGTGGCTTTTTTTTTTCTTGCTTACGAGCTATTGCTAAAAAATTGTGTCCATCCCTCCCCTTTACGGCTAAACAAAACTTGTTGGAGAGTTTTTGCATACTGTGGGTATGTTGCTCACCTGCCATTCTTGCCGACAAAGGTCGCCAGATAGCCATGTCCCTCAGAGTCGTGGACGTTCTCTGTCATTTCCTGCTCTTGAAATATAGACTGCAGGCCACGCACAGTCGCAGAGACATCAGCTAAACAGAGAGGAGAGATTCATTTATCTTCAAAGCTTTTCACTGAAGCCAACCGACCATGCAGCCAATCATACTGCATGTGGCTCAGCTCATTTGCATATTTAATTCTGTTTCTCAAGTCACTTAAAGGGACGGTTCAGCGCAAAAAATAACTTGCATCTTCATTTTTTAACCATTTTGAGGAATGTCTTGAATGTACATGAAATAGAAGTCAGTGGTAAGTAAAATGGTTTTGTCACCAACGTTGTTAGGCTGATGATACACTACACTGACGTTGCTGGGCAACTTTGGGAAATGTTGCTATTCATGGGCAACCAGGTGAGACAGGTCCCACGACCGATCTTCAACGTCAAGATAGGAATTTTTTTTGCCATTTTCAATTTGAAAGGGCCCAAGCAACATAGCTCAGAGAAAAGCTGCCCGCCCAGCAAAACTGCTCAAAAAGTTGCTCCATGTATCATCAGCCTAAGAACTGACAACCTCTTATGAGTCTTTTTGTCAGACAGGTTTTGAACAGATTGAGCAAATGTCTGATCATTTTTTAAATAATTAACGGGAAATATCAGAATATAATAACATTTCATAATCTTCCTTTAAAAACCAACAAAACACAAATAAGTTTGGTGTGTTTTTGCACATTAAATATGATCATTAATCTAACTGCTGGATTCAAATTGCTCTTAAATAAAAGGATATCTTGCCAAATAATCAATTTTAACCTAGTTACATCTACCCAAACAAGTCAATCCATATTGATTCCTATCTATTTTACTGAATAAAGTAGGCTAGAGTTGTAACATACAGATATACAAATCCAAAAAGACAGTGCACGAGAGTCTGCACCTGTCACACCGCTCACAAAGCAGATGCATGTTTGCGTAATGTCGAAGTATGATCGCTGCAGTGTGCGGACTAACGTTACGCATCTTATCTGCTCGCGATATTATTAGCCAGTGAAATACATGCACGACTGTCAAGAGGTGACAGGCTTTCAAAGCTTGCCAACATATAGAAAACAGTCTTAGTTCAAAAATGGGTCGCATAACGTTACACAGGAGCAAGTTTGTTGCTGTCGGAGTTATGTGCTATGCACTCGTAATAATAGATGCAAGAGGAAATATTTATGTTCATGTTAGTACGTCTGCGAGCACATATGCGTGTATGTTCATATATGAGCTCTAATGTAAGAAACACAGTCGACATTAGCCTTCGCTAACACCGCTATGCTACCCCCTAGAAGGTCATTTATCAGAGCAAACGTCAAGAAGACGTGCACAACAAAAGAAGCCATACGCTTGATTGCAATAACACATGCATCCCGTGGCCGTCTGGGCAATGCAGCAATGGGACCGCAGCCTCGCCGCTATACAGAGACAATAAATCGCTTACAGAGCAGTTGCGAGGAGGCCCGCACTTCTGCAGTGCAACACGAGCCCTCCTCTTACTCTCCTCTTCACTCGCCCCCTTCATTCATTTCAGTCACATTTACCTGGCGCACGGAGCTTGAAGTCAAGGGTGTAATGTCGCACTGCCATGATGGGGTAAAGCCGTCTGCCATGCCTGGATGAGGCAGCCGGTGGTGAATCGGTGGAGAGTCTGTGGTGACAGAGGAACAGAGCGGTTACGCCGGAGGGAGGTGTGTGTTGTGTGTGCTCTGTCTGTCGGGCTCTCCGACTCACTCGAGCTCGGAAGTGGGTGGGAGTGCTGGGGAGCCTGATTCTTCTCAACGAATCGAATCTTTTGAATCATTTTTTCACGGAGGAGATTCGTTTACCAATACTCTTTTAATTGGAACAGAACAGAAAGCGTACCCAACAAAGATAGGTTTCCAATAACAAGAATCTAGCGAGAGCTGATTATTTAGTATTTAGTATTTTCGTAACGACCCAGGTTTCCAGATATGTCCGACAGAGAACCTTCAATAGACACTAAACCTCCTCTGTGTTTATTTCTAGTTTTGTTTTTTTTAAATAACATTTGGTTCTGGGAACCAAAAATTGTTAGCGGGTACATGCGTTTACACGCAATGATCTTAATACCGATTAGTGGAAAACTATTTAGTATAATTTGCACATTTGTTACGTCATAGAATTTTGATTGCGAGTCATTGTACTCCATTCGATCTTGACCAGTTTCATCTGAGAGTGTTAAAGGAGCTGGTGTTGTTAAGAAGAGCACCTGACTTTTTGTTTTGTTTTGTTTGTTTGCTGGCTAAAAAAACACTTTGGAGGACTTAAAGTTAATTGGATACTTATTGTTAGGCATATGGTCTATCAGTTTTTTGTTTTTTTTGCATTTACGCAACATACTTGAGCCAGAATATTGCAGGGATGAGCAACTTCCTGAAGGCCACTGTGCAGAGTTTAAATCCACCCCTGATCAAACACACCTGCCTGTGGCTTTCTCGTGATCTTAAAGACCTTGATTAACTGGTTCAGGTGTGTTTAATTAGGGGTTGGAGATAAACATCTGCCGGACAGAGTGGCCCTCCAGTCAAGGACCAAAGCTGTTCATCCCTGGTCTACTGCGTTCCTGGACCCGCGATTTGCGTAGCTGTAATTCTTATGCTAATCGTGAGCGTGCATGAGCGCCCTGCTCACGAATGATTAGAATTCGTGCTGGAAGTCATTTTATCAACAGCTGGGACTTAAGAAACTAAAAAACGACAGTAACCGATTATATGGGATTAATATTTATCCTCTTTCTGCCTCCTCCTTGTGAAAGATGTCGAAGATCAGTTCGGTTAATGAGAATAAAAGCGCCTAACCGGCTCGAATTCTATTACTGTAATAAATGTAAATATAAATGTCTTTATACTCTTCCATGCAGCTTTGCTGCAAATGCATCAGTGCATTATCATGCTGTTGAAAACTGAAACGTAAAACCACAATTACTCGTTTGAAATGTGGCCTTGTAGGGGACATATGGTTCCGTGCACAAAACAATTGGTTCAATAACATCGATTCGTGAGTAGAGTGACCCTGAAGCAACCCAAGCCCTGTTTCACACGTGCAGGGCGTTTGCGTTGCATACCACTTACGAAAATTAACCATGGTCTTACTACTACAACAAAAAAGTTTAACTATGGTAACCACAAGTTAACCATGCTTTTCCTAGGTTAACCATGCTATTTTTTGTAAAACAAAAAATACTATAAAACCATGGTTCATTTTCTTACTGCATAAAAATGAAACCATATTCTCCATGCACAGGGTTCTCCAAAATATTTAAAAAACATCACTAGTAATTTCAATACTTTAAACAAAGGTTTGTGTCATCCAAGGGCAGACAGTACTCAGATTTTAATGAAAACCTCTCACCACCCTCTCCATAAGAGCACCCTCATTCAAGCCCTTATCATTTTCCTCATAACGCTGGCCTTAATCCAAGCATTTTAATTGCCAGCTGAACTAGAATGAGTTGCACGTTTATGGGCATGTGCATCAAATGCCTAGAACAGCCAGTGCCTAACCAGAGAATAAATATAGGTTACTGTAAGTACAGCCCAGCTGTCATCATCAGTAGGCCTATATCAGCTTCAGAAGATTTACAGACAGTTACGGAGTAAGTGATTATACGCACTGTGTTTTATCTATCGTCATCTATAATTTAGAAATGATGATGGCCCAACGCTCCAAGAAATGAATAAAACATGTCACACACTGAACAAGTCGAACTAGTACTTAAAATAATGTCAAAACATCAAACAATTTATTGATAAAATGACTTTTTTGGAGATACTAGAACACCGGTGCTTTCACATGAAAGTTTCATTTTGTTAAAGATCTTTCAGGAACACACGAAAAGGATTTACGCTTGCAGTTATCCTCAGATAACACATAGTTGAGCATACAAAACAATGTACAAACATCTCAATAAATATCATGCTTACAAAAATAGACAGTGTTAAACTAATTAATCGTTTTAGTTCAACATTATTGCAAGAACCTTGCTGCTAGGGTGCAAACGGTCAGAATATTACAACATACATTATATACAACAGACCTAGGCTTTCAACACTCACCCGAACACAGTCACGCAATCATTGCCTCCTGTCAATCCTGCTCTTACACTCATAGTTACATTTACCATTGAAAAATGTTAGTTTCAGTGAAGCTGGAATTAACACTCTCAGTTAAGACACGTCACAGACAGATAATCTATTGACTAGACAATGGCCATGCAAATCAGATTCAGAACAAAATCATTTCTATATCAGTAGTTTTATCCCTGTGTTTTTTCCTCTTTCAGTCATGAGAGACTACTGAAGGGTAGAGTTCATTGGAAGTGCAGTTATTTGGTCTCAGATGGAGGCCGGACTCATTATTACCAACACAAATCAATTCAAGAGAAAAGAACTTTACATACAAAATAATGCCAATATTAGCATGTGCAATACCGTAAAGCAAAGCAAGTGAGTGCAACGAGAGAAACAATTCATGAATGCTGCAAAAGAGTGAGAAATGCTCCGTAGGAAAGATGGAGATGTTTGATCAAAGCGGCTAAGACGAACCCTCCAGGGAAGGAGAGCGGAGCTTTTTTTAGCAGATATGGCTGAAATGACTGGTGCTGTGCCCTGCTGTGTTCTCTGTATCTCTGGCTACACATCCCGATGGATGATCTTAGTCTCTGCCTCTTGAAGAGGAATGTCCTGTCAAAATAAGACGTCATGATTAATGTTGTGTATTGAATTATGCAACCCACGTCTATGATCATAAGACTTTAAACAAAGAGGTTTTTTCAAAGCAGAAATACAGACAGGCTAGGGTTTTTTTTTTTTTTAAGTGCAAGTCGCGTCCAAAAATGCTTCTGGTAAATATAAAAAGAAATACAATTTAAAGCTGCCAAGTAGAAGCTTCATAGCATCTAATAAAAATATAAAGTAAAATAACAGTTTTTGATTTATTTACTTAAATTAGAATGATTTCTAAAGTGTTGTGATACATTTACATTTTAATAAATATATTAAAAAAGAAAACTATTTTTTTTTTAACGTAATTAAATTTTTACAGTATTTTTGATCAAATAAATTAAAAACTGTATAAATGTTAGGTATGAGCTTTGTTTGGTTTGTGCTCAGGTTCTATAGGAAAGGCAGTAAACTAGGAAGTGGACTGATAAAGGTACCTTGAATGAGTTTTGAAGGATCCGCAGGCGGTGCAGCTTTTCATTGAGTAATGGATCATTGCAGCGGCGGACGAATGATCGCTTGTACTCTAATCGAGAAGAGGACCTGTGCTCATTGACAGGAGATAGACTAGTCCTCTCAAGAGCCCTGTACAAATCCCCCAAAGAGTCAGCCTGGTGCCTGCGCTCCCGCTCTGGACCTACAGAGGGCAGTGAAGAGATACTTACAATACAATACACCAGGATTATTACATTCGAATGGTTTTGTTTAAATACTGCTTATTTAAAAAATAATCATAAAGTATTTAAATACATTAATAAGGTACTAATATGCATATTATTATGCATGAAGGTTTAAAATCCTTGCTGTAGCATTACACAAGAAAGTATTACATGTTAGGAGGACTATAAGGGATGCCAGGGTGGAAGAAAAAGAGAGAGAAAGGCCCTAAAGCCACATTCCTCCGTTGCATCCTGAGACGACATTAACACGGACTGAAGGGACTCCTCCTCGTGTGCTCTGAGGCACAGTTTAGTTCTGAGGAACGCTGAATGTGTGGAACAGAAAGGAGGGATGAAAAAGGATAGACAGGGATGAGAGCTGTCACGTTGGATTAGAAGGACTGCACCTAATATGAGGCTATTGTAGGTCTTCAGGGAGATGGGTATTCAGCTGAGATTTGCAGCTACAGTGCATCTGAATCAAGCAGCAATATGCTCATCATTACAGGCTGAAGCACTGAAGCAAAATGCAGCATCCGCTTAATGACATTTTGAAAAAAAAAAAAAAAACAACTTTCATGATGCCTAATAAAAGACTAAATTACGGTGAATTGCAATCAAGCATTATCACTACTACAGAAGTACAAAATACAAATCGATACAGTAAGTTACTTATTTTTTTGGATAATAAATGTAAAGCTAAACACTTAACCGTTGCTCAAAACAAAGATGAAAATTTTCACACTTTACAATAAGGTTCATTAATTAACATTAGTTAATGTTAATTTCAGCATTTGACAATGTATTATTAAAAGCACAAGATGTGCTTGTTGACATTAATTAAAATATACTAATAATGAAGAACTGTATTTTGATTTACTAACAAAGATTAATTAATACTGTAATATATGTGCTGATCATTATTCATGTTAATATTTGAACTAATGCTAACAAATAGCAGGTGTTAATAAAGGTGTTAAAAAAACTTTGCATAAATATAATGTATAAACAATATCTAAAAATACAAATATTAATTTATATATATATATATATATATATATATAAAACATCATCATTATTGTTTTTATAAACTATTAAGTCTGAATAAAAATAAGGTATAAAATAATGTAAAAATAACATTAACTCGATTAACTCGATTATATTCATAGTTAACTTCGATTAACTATGAATAATTTCAAATTATTATTATTAATAAAATATATCAATAATAATAAAAAATTTAATTTAAATGTATATTGGTTGATCATTACGAAAGTTTTTTTTGAATTTTAACTACAATATTGTAATTATTAAAAATAAATATAAATACTAAATTAAAAAAAAGTTTAATATAAAGTTAAAGTAATAAATATTAACCAGTTTTAAATACTGATTAATTTAATTATTGTTTTCTTATAATAATAATCTGAAAAGATTTATAGTGTTCAAGTACTATGGATATTTACATAGCAAAAACAACTATTATTATTATTATAAATATTAACCAGAACTAAAACCTGTTCTGAATACTGCTAAAAAATCACAGTATTGGATAAAGATTTTTTTACAATATTAATAATGATTATCTGAAAATTATAAAAAAAATATATTAATCAATAATAATAATTATTATTATTATATTCATAAAATCTATTCAATATGCATATTGGTTTACCACTATTAAAAGCATGTTTGAAACTGAAAGCAAATCATGACAAACAGGTACACCTTAATGAAATTACTCACATATCTTGCCTACACATTTACTCGCCCACTAACCCGCCTCGGCATATGTAGGCCCAGTTAGAAACAGTTTCCTGACCTGTGTCTCTGGTATGGGCCCGGCCCAGGTGGTATCGGTGTACATCTGCGTGTTCAGCTGCACTGCTGGCAGCCAGGATGGCATGAAGACCACTGTCACGGGGCAAGGTGAAACTGCGGTGTTTGCTTCCCACTCCACAGCCTTCCAATCCCTCTCCTCTTCCCAAGGGTGGGATGGGCTTTTGGCTGGGCTGGGTGGGCGTGATGGGTGGGCCGTAGTGTTCTGGGGGCAGCCCGTGCTGGGCAGGGAGTGTCCCCTGGCGGCGGAGCTCCACGGGCACGGGTCGACCTGGATCGATGAACACGGAGTCGTCCAATGGCAGAGTCTGCAGGAAATGGAGACCGGAGCTGGTGAGGGGAGTCTCGATGAGGTCCTGCCACGAACGCCGCTGGCTGGCAGACTTTCTGCCCGGGGAGCTTGCACTGCTCACGCTGCCCCCCTGTGTCTCGGAGAGCGGGGAGCGGGACTGGATGGTCTCAGTGGAGGGTGGGCGGATGTGTTGGGACTCCTGGAATGGACTCGCCTGTAATCAACATCACACAAGGTCCTCTTAGTTGGAATATTTACGACTTAGAGGTTGCTGCAACAAGAAGCATAAATCTTATGATAAAAAGAGGGCCATTTATAACCCTGTTTTCCATTTTCTCTGCTGTCTTTTTTTACAGGCTCACCACTGTCACCCTTAGTTAGGCTATGCCTGAATAGAACGATCTGAGACAGCAACACATCACACGCACACACAGCCCTCTTAGGATTATGGGACTGATTTGCATCTTCTTCATTAAGATTACAGAGGGCTGGAACCAGAAGACCTCTTTTAAAAAAGTGCCTTTTGACTATGAATTTACAGCGGCCACTATCATCCCTTGGGTCTAAATAATGAATGTGTCCTTCATCTCCATTCTCTCCACCCCTTCACACCCCATTCTTCATCCTGCTCTCTCTCCCTCTCTCTCTCCCTCTCTGCCCCTCTCTTGTCTTGTCTGCATTACTTCACCTCATTTGTTTCCTTCAGTCTTAGTTTTATTTACACAGAATGCACTAATATTCAAAAGTCTGGGGTCAGTAATTTTTTCAAAAAGAAATTCTTGTTTATTATTAAGCAAGAGTGTATTAAATTGTTAAAAATGACCATAAAAGGCATTTATAATGTTACAAATTATTTTAAATAACTGCTGCTCTTTTGAACTTTCATTCACTGAAGAATCTTTAAAAAAGTGCGTCATGGTTTTGTCAACACTGATAATAAATTAAATGTTTCTAGAGCACTTAATAAGCATTAGAATGATTTATGAAGGATCATGTGACTAAAGACTGGCGTAAAGATTGCTGAAGATTTAGTTTTGCCATCACAAGAATAAATCTCTCTTAAAAATATATTCAAATAAAAAAAAAAGAAATTTAAAAATGTTAATAATATTACATAATATTAATGGATTTTTGAATCAAATAGATGCACACATGTTGATTTTATAAATGTTTTTCTTTTAAAAAGTAGTTTTTAGTAGTTCAAGAGGAGATGCATGATTTTGCATTGAGTGAGGAGGACTTAGAGAATCCAATGTGACACATAATAATCAGCAGGAATTCACACAGTGAGAACAATCAACAAGAAAGAAAGACAAGACTTACTGAGGTGGAGTGAGGGTAAGTGTCATACGGAGGTGGAGGGCTATCCTGTTTGGGTGTTGAGGATATGTGATCAGTGTCTTCATGGTCACTCTCGCTCCAGTA
Organism: Enteromius thamalakanensis; assembly: GCA_032357475.1. Taxonomy (NCBI): domain Eukaryota; kingdom Metazoa; phylum Chordata; class Actinopteri; order Cypriniformes; family Cyprinidae; genus Enteromius; species Enteromius thamalakanensis. Next base: position 6,919,289 of record JAUCMT010000051.1, read on the forward strand.
GTCTGAGAAAACAACAGCAAATATCCATTAAGCACATGAGGAGTCTGAGAATAATGCCATTTGAAGGCTGTGGAAAGCAGCAATTTACTTTAAAGATGATTGTGTTTGCATCATTTTAGTATTTATTCATTAAATGAGCGTAAAAATACTGATAGATGAACAAAAATGACTTCTGTTCATACTCAAAAACCACATACTTTACATGCATCTAACATGTTGTACGTCATATGCATATATTTAGAAGACTTGCAGACCAGACCACACAAAGTCAAAGTGGGAGAATAATTGATGCGACAAGCTTAGCGGAGCATAAAGGCATCTTCTCACCATGATCCTGTCGAATCCTCTTCTGCTCAGAGTGAGCTGTTGCCGCCATGTTCAGTCGACTGAGCCACCTGCGAGCAAACAGAAAAAAAACTAAGTTACCTGGGGAGCTCTTCGCACTGCTGAAACACAGAGCTGAACGGGATGTCTTTCGGGATGTTGCTAAAATTAGTAGCTTTGATCAGATCATGGAACGTTAAATGAGATTCGGGAGCCTGACTAGAGCAGTTGTGAGGAACCGACAATGTTTCAGATTATATTATAAGTCTCATGTTTCTATTGTTTTTTTTTTTTTTAAACTTACCTATTCATATCATCCAGGTTGTCCGCAGCAAAGTAAAAGCTTTTGATTTTAGGATGGCAAGCCTTAAAAGCACTGAAAACAGGCAAGAGATACAAAGTCAGAATTTGTATTTTAAGGTGCATTTATTTATGTATTTTTTATTATACTACTCACAACTTTTTGCGACATTCGTTGGCCTGATCGATGTTGAACTCAGGCAGGCTGACGAAGCCCTCTGCTTTCTCGTCCTGAGAAAGAACAGAGATGAAATACTGATGAAGCAGGGAGTTTATGTAGGCAGCCTAATGGGCCATTTTGTGCTGTGGCATTTCATCACGCAGATGAACGACCTTGTGCCCTCACCTCTTCATTGGTGTACCAATATAGGCAGGCATCTTTCAGAACAACCCAGCACTTCTTCCATTTCTGAGAGAAGTAACTCTTTGCATCCTTCTTCTTCCAGAGCCAGCCCTCACAATCACCTTGACCCAAGTCCCTGCAGGAGATTCGCCGCTTACTAATAGAGGGCAGGGATCCAGCTGAGAAAGACAAAGAGAGAGAGAGAGAGCAGAGACATCAGCGTGGGCAATATAAATGAAAGGTCTGGCAGGTATGGTATCAAAACAGTGGCTTTTTTAATGTACTGATCAGGAAAGAAAAAACTGCACTGCAAAAATCCTTTCTTAATCAGTGCTTTGAAAAAATAAAAAAAAATAAAAATCTTAAAATGATATTAATCATTTGACTTTAAATTGCTATCTATCTATGTAATAACTTTTTAATATTGTATTATTCTAATAAGTATTTTTTAAATGGTCAGAAGATGCTAAATTGTACATTTTTCTTTAATATTCTGCCCCCCCCCAAAAAATATATATATATACGTATATTTTATACATAATGTACTACATATGTATTCATATATATATATATATGTATTTCTTAAATTGTTTATTGTTCTTCTGCCCAATTTCTTTAAAAAATAAATAAATAAATAAATTATATATATATATATATTCTTATATATTATATGTATTTCTTATTTGAAGAATGAATAATAATAATAACAATATTTTTAAAATCTGATTAAAATTTATTTTGTAATGTCACATGCAATGTCGCATTCAACATCGTACCTCTTAACTTCACTTTCTTTGACCGGGAAAGCATGGACGATCGGTCAAATGTCTGAAAGTTAGTAAATAAATACACATACATAGAAAATTACATAATTTCCTGTTGCATCATCTTAAATAATGTATCTATAAAGCTGTCTTCAGCTCACTCACGAGATAGACGGATGAGGTTTCTGATGTGGGTGTGGCCAGCGAGTCCTGCTGCAGCATGTCCATCTGAAGGGTGGGGACTAGGGCGTAATGGGCGGGGCTACCACCTTTGTCACTCTTCCTTCTACTGCGCCGACTACTGCGTCGTCCAGTGTGGTACTCCTCTGTTCCCGCCTTGTCCTCACTCACATATCGCAGCAGGGAGTTTTCTGTTAATAAACGCGTGGGATTATGAAACTAAAGTATGTTGATTATAAAATGGGACAAAGCACATTTTCAATGCTCTGTCTTGTTTTTAATATTTAAAAAGTAGTTTTGATTCTTCCTTTTAAATAATTTAATGGTTAGAGTTGAAATCAAATTATTCAGGGATCTCATGATCAAAGAACATGGCTGAAAGATGCGGTGTTGCACATTTGCACAAATTTGATATCAATTCTGCCAGTGTGACTAAAGAAAGCTTTCTCTCTGCTCCCACTCCTTCAGCAACAGAGCCTGGCCTCGGCCAATGAGAAGCCAGCATCTTGGCAAGACCTCTATGTTGGAGTTACCATGGCAATGCAAAACCAAAAAATCCCCAAATCTGAAACAAAGAGCCAGCTAAATACTGCCAGACTGCTCCAAACGCAAATAAGGTAAATAGATGGCGACAATCTAAACTCCAAAGATTTTAAAATGCGTCAACGGGGAGGTCAGGGCTAAAGTGATGAAATGACTGGTTCAGTGTAACCTGAGGAAAAGATATCAAAACGACATCCTCCTCAATGCTTATCCACCCACATACAAACACACACACACACACATACATACACACCTCTTCTGATCTCTTTCTTTAGCTTGGCAGGATCTTCATAGTCTCCAACCCAGTTATATTCTACAGGCATAGAAATAGGCCTCAGCCGCCCTAGTACACAAGCACAGAGAAATCAAAAACAAAATCAAATCATCCATTACAGCACAATACACATTCTGGGTCAGGAGTAGAAGAATGTTATGTTTACATTGATTTATGGACAGTTTAATGTAATATACTTCTGTGTATACAGTATATACTGTGTTGCAGATACAGCCTGGAAAGACCGAATATGATCATGTATAAAAGCATGTACCATACGTAGGAGTGCTGTCCCTGCGTACGGGCGGAGGGCCCTGATTCTGATCATACTCGTAACAGTACAGAACCGCATCCTCATCTAGCAGCGGGAATCGCCTCCGGCACTCCTGATCCAGGAAGGAGTTGGGCGAATCAGAACCCTTAGCGGCCTGCTGGCAGTTGCTGGTCAGATTTCCTATATCATCTCTGCACAGTGGTAAGAGAAATCTACTATAATATTCTATACTACAAATCTTGAACGTAAACTAGATTTTGACCACTGTTAAAGCAAAATGATTTCTGGTTCAAACATCACCAATACAATGCTTTTCTGATTTCCAATTGGTTAAACCAAAAGGATTCACCTCCAAATGGTGTTATTATAATTAGCTATTTATGGTTTCAAATGATTTTTTAAAATAATTTTTTTATTTTATTAAGCAAGCATGAAATAAATAAATTAAACATGACAGTAAAGACACTTAATGTTACAAAATGTTTTAAAAATGTATAAATATATTTATTTTAAATATTATTATTTTATATTATAAATAATAAGTTAGTGCTGTCAAATGATTAATCACATCCAAAATAAAGGTTTTTGTTTACATAATATATATGTGTGTACTGTGCATATTTATATGTATATATTTTATACTTTATATTTTATATAAATATGTTTCATATACAAATATAACATTTTTCTTGAATATTTACATGCATATGTGTATATTTATATATACATAATGAATATATTGTTTAATATATATATATATTTTATAAAATAATAAATATACACAGTACACACATATATATTATTTAAACAGATTAATTACAACTAATGATTTGACAGCACTAATTCAAACAGAAGACAGTTAATTATATTATTGTTTTACTTTTGTACTGTCCTCAAAAAGTGCACATTAAAGTGTTTCATACATATTCATACATAAATATATAGTGCATGTGTGTATACCTGGGTATGTATGGCTCGTCTGGGGGAGGGGGGATGTAGAGGTCCTGTAGGGCACAACTGTCCCGTCTGGATGGGGTGCTGAGGGTGCTGGACGGTGTTGCCACACTGCTGCTGGGGCTGGGAGGGATGATGGGCTGAAAAACAGTGGTACAGTTAGATTAAGCTTGCATCAAATATGCTCTTATGATTTGAATCAGGCCATTTTCAAAAGTGGACTTGTTGGTAAAGAATGCTTTCATAATTCATCATTTCATGGCAGGTAAATTTCTCCATTTCACACTGATATGTGAAATATAGGGTACGTTCAGAAAATGTATTGAAAAAATAAAAGTCAACAATAATAACACAGAGCTGTGTAGTTCTTTACTGATTCCAAACGACAAGAAAAAAATGTAATGAGTACATTTTAGGGAACAAAATTAGACTAGTTTTGATTATTTTAAATTACTGTTGACCTAATTGGTTTATCACATTAATTTAAATAAGACAGTCTTTTACCTCACTGTTTTAAAAAATAAAAAGACAACATTTTTTTCCTATTCATTGTGGCTAACAAGATGAAGTGCATTAAACATAAGGTTTGCAAAACTAGGGTTTGTAAAGGAACTGCCGGGATTGTACATTTAATGACAAGCTAATAATTAATTAAATAATAAAACATATATAGTTCAAATGAAACATCTTAAAATAACATCCACCAAAATAAAATAATAAAAAAGGAAATATTTTATTTAGTGCTAGGAAACGATTAATTGCATCCAAAATAAAATTGTTTACATAATATACGTGTGTATGAGTGTGTGTGTGTGTGTGTGTGTGTGTGGTTTCTTTATTATGAATATATAAATAAATAAATCTTTAAATATAAACATTTTATTTGTTTACCTGCATATCATATGACCGTTAATGTCAAATAACTGTGAACACTCAAATGTAATATTTTATTATTAAAATATTTATTTTAACATCTCAGAGGTACTAAAAGTAAATATATTAGGGAGAAGAGTTTACATTACATAAATAAGAAATAATTTGAGTAATTTAAAGTGTTTTAAAGACAGAAGCCTTCCGGAGACATGGACATGTATTTCTAAGTAGTTGTTGAAACACTTCCTAAACCTGATGATTTTTGTAAATCCAAATGCTGTCTTTGTGTGAATGTCCACAAAATACTTTTTAAAAGAGGAATTAAAAATCATTAAATTATGAAAGTGTTATCATGTAATCAATAAAAAAGTAACTATTCTGATTACCAGTAAAATGTAATTTAATCTAATAACAAGTGCTTCATATTTGGAATCCCATTACATAACCCAGATTACATACAGTTCATATACTACCCAGCTCTGATCCCTAGAAATGAAGCACTCATCCCGATGGCACAATAATCTGACCATTGTGTGTCTGTGGAAGAAGACATACAAAAAAAAAAACAGCATCACAGAGGTTTTCCATCACGCTGATTCTGTTTCCTATTGCTTTCATGTACTCAAGACACAAAACACTCTGAAACGGCTTTGGTTCTGCGTAAATAAGATGCCTTCTCAGTGTCTTCTACTTTGCTGTTGTCATGACAATCAGCGTATCTTGTTCGCTGTCAGCTGTGCAATCGAAACGGCAAAGAGGAAATAAATATGTGCAATTCATATACTGCACAGTCAAGCGTCTAAAATGACATTCCACATTTCCCTTTCAGGGCCGCAGTAAAGCTTCCTGATGTGCCAGGGCTTCGGCGGAGCAGGAGAGGAGATTGAGGAAGGAAGGATAAGCACCAGATTAGAGGTAAAAAGATGAAAGAGAGAAAAAAGGGAGGTTGGTGGGTGGGGGAGGAGTGGAGCAAAGATTTGCCATGCAATCTAGTTGGTCGAAGCCTTAAGGGAGGGGAAGAGTGCTCTTAATGCTGCTAAAAAAAGAACAGGCACAGATTGGGGAACTACACCATGCCATATCATCAATTCACACACGCCACTTAATCCTCGTACCGCACACGTCCCATCAGTACCTGCAGGGCGAGGGGCTTCCATCTCATGTTCTTGAGTAAGGCTGGGGCTGACGTGAGAGTGCTCTGAGGTCGTTTCTTCAGCGTGAGGGTCACACCCGCAGGATTGCTACGTAAAGAGTTCACCAGGTTCTTCAGCTGCCAGCCCACCTTTGCAAGTCAAACACAAGTGTTCACCTCATAACACCATCAGAAAAGTATTGTTAACTTCACGTTCATATCATATACTGTATTTTGGGGTTAGTGAGATTGTTTTAACATGCTCAACAAGGCTGCATTTATTTTGTGAAAAGTAGAGTGAAAAGAATAATATTGTCAAATTTTATTATACTGTAAAATAAATTATAAATTTTAAAATGTAATTTATTCCTGTGATGGATGAATTTTTGAAGTCATTACTCCCATCAATTCATATCGTAATATGCTGATTTGGTATGGTACTTGAAATGGTATTGTACTTCCAGCTTGAAAAACTTATTAAAATACATTGACATTTATTTTAAAAGCATTTCAAATAAAGCTTGCTTGCTTTCCCCCTCTTTCTCCCCCCAGTGACCATATTTTCAATCTGTAGAGAATATAACTTAAAGGGATAGTTCACCCAAAAATGAACATTTCGTCATTAATTATCATATTGTTTCAAACCTGTAAAATCTTTGTTCATCTCCAGAACACAAATTAAGGTATTTCCGATGAAATCCGAGAGCTTTCTGAACCTGCATTGACAGCAACACAACTCACATGTTCAAGGTCCTGAAAGGTAGTAAGGACATTGTTAAATAGTCCATGTGACATCAGTGGTTCAACTGTAATGTTATGAATTTCATGACACATGGACTATTTTTAACAATGTCCTTACTACCCCTCTGGACCTTGAACTATGCAGGGTCAGAAAGCTAGTTGATGCTATCGGTTGACTGCAATTTTACATATTTCATATCAAGCCATGTCATCAGTTATAGGGTGAAATTATTGTGTGCAGGAGATACTCACCACTGTCTGATGATTGACCTGTATGACCTCATCACCAGCATGGATTTTCTTACAGCGGTCAGCTAGCGACTGAGAGAGGGAGAAAGTTATTGGATTACGCATGGCAAAACACACAACTGTTTCTAGGATTACGTGTCCTTTCTTCAGCTGAACTGTTCATGCATGTCACATTGAGATTATACTGAAAGATTAAAAATGACCACTCACTCCCTCTGTAGTCCCTGTGATGACATGTAGGCCATCATAGGTTGATTTGATGTACATGCCCTAGAGCAAGGAGAAAGACACTTTAGAGCCATTGCCTGAAAATATCGGACACATACTGGGAAACACTAAAAAAGAAGCTTGCTGACATGACATGCAAGCACAAATCCTCTCTGACACACAGTCTCATAAAGCAGAAATATAGATCAGTGAATGAGAGAGGGTGTGTGTGAATGTTTATTTTTATCCTTATTCAGGCTTATGTTACTGCCTGAAGCTCATACAAACACATCTACCAGAATACCATCATCAACTACAAATCCGTCTAGATAACAGTCTAGGTATCCATCCATCCATCCATTCATCCTCCTATCTTTACATCCATCCATCTGCCTGTCTATTAATCCATCCATCATCCAGCCATCTGTCTATTCATCTGTATATTCATCCATCCATTTGTCTATACATCCATCCATCTGCCAGTCTATTTTTCCATCCATCCATTCATCTGTCTATTCATCCATATATTAGTCCATCCATCTGCCAGTCTATTAATCCATCCATCCATCCATCCAGCCATCTGTCTATTCATCCATCCATCTGCCAGTCAATTTATCCATCCATCCATCCATCCATCTGTCTATTCATCCATATATTCGTGCATCCATCTGCCAGGCTATTAATCCATCCGCCAGTCTATTAATCCATCCATCCATCCATCCATCCATCCATCCATCCATCCATCCATCCAGCCATCCAGCCATCCAGCCATCCATCATCCAGCCATCTGTCTATTCATCCATCCATCTGCCAGTCTATTTATCCATCCATCCAGCCGTCTGTCTATCCATCTGTATATTCATCCATCCATTTGTCTATACATCCATCCATCCATCTATTTATCCATCCATCTTTCTATCCAATCAGCCATCCATCCGTATATTCATCCATCCACCCCTCTTCTCATCCATCCATCTTTCTGTCTATCCATCCAACCGTATATTCATCCATTTATCTGTCTAAACATTCATCCATTCATCCTTCTGTCCATCCATCTATTAATCCATCTGCCTGTCTATTTATCCATCTATCATTCCATCCATATATATATATATATATGTATATATATATTTATACATCTGTTTGTCCATCAATCCAACAATCTGTCCCTCCATCCATCCATCTTTTTATCCATCTGTTTGTCCATCTATCCATCCATCCATATATTCAGTCATCTGTCTGTCAGTTCATCCATCCATCCATCCATCAATCTATCTGTCGATCAATAATAAACTAATGGAATTAGCCTTAATGATATATTTATCACCATCTTAAAGTAATTTTGATATTTTACAAACAAATAATTTGTAAATATTATTTAAATTGTGCCAATCTACATATTTCAGTAAACAGATATAAACAAAGAAATTGCCCAGGATATCTCAGTGTTTGAAAACATCTGGCTTGAAATCCCAGCATCCAGATACCCACCAGTCCCTCTGTGGATCTTATGTTATCCAGCTGCACCACTTCCAGATGGGCGGCCTGGGACACCATGGGGTCCGAAGAGAGGGAAATGATGTGGTCACACACACCTGACAGTGTCTTACACTGAGGACAGAGAGAAAAAAAGAACAGTAAGAAAAGTTTAATAATTTGACATATCTTGACCAAGAGAGGCACAGAAAATGTTTCCCAGCTGAAGCTGATGATGGGCTACAATATGCTGATGATTTTGTTGCATGTTCACCGCGCTGCTTCGTAAACACCATCTGTGCTGAGACCGAGTGTCACCAGGAGGCACCATATTATAATGTAATAATGTGACCAGGATGGTCTCATAAGCATAATTCTCTATGATCTTGCTGTCTTCTTTGAATTGATCCATCCAATCACGATTCACCCTCAATCTGCTGCTCCACTAATCAGTGAAGGTGTTCCTGGTGTTGCAAACAGAAACTTTCTCTCTCTTGCTGTCACTCTCAGATGAAATGTGGCCTGTCCTGGTATTTATAGCAGAGAGCCAGCTGTACCCTGACTGACACTGCAGCATGGGCTAGACTCCATGAATCTAATGTAAATTTATTTCTCTCACACTCACCTAACACACACACATACTCACTCACTTTTTCTCACTTCATCACAGATTTCTATTTTTGAACAGAGGAGCAAGATAAGGAGTTTTATGTAAATGAATCAAGAGGTTGTGTGAAAATATAAATGTCACTCTTACCACATGCAGTATCTTATTTTCTGTCTCATACACTGTGCCGTCCTAAAAGGCAAGAAGAGAAAAGGTTTTTTAACAATTCCATTCCAATACATCACTTACAGTCTCACTTCTGAACGACTAGACATAATTAAAACTGGCTAATATATTTAAATAAAAATAAAAATTAATATGCAAAAATGGACTTTACTGTTCATATGCACATTCATGAGATCGGGTAGAAAAAAACATACTTTAAACATAATACATATAGTCTTATCTTTTCTTAAAATATTGATTAAATATTTTTACAGTAAACACATATATATATATATATATATATAATCTAATATTAAGAATATACTGCATTTTTATATAATATACTGTATACTGCTTTGTTATTTGTTAATCTTTCATTGCAATTTTAAATAGATAAATAAATAGATAGATAGCTTTTAATTTTAAGAAAATATTAATAAAGAATGGTCAAAACTTAATTTATCATAAATTCTCTAAAAGCATTCCTACTGATGCAATTATGCTTCTGATTTTTATTTATTTTTTTACCGAATACAGCCAAAAAAATACTTTCTGTTATATAATACTAAAAGATTATACACTGCTCAAGAAAATAGACCAAAACAACACATCCTAGATCTGATGAAATGAAATATTCTTATTAAATGCTTTGTTCTTTTCATAGTTGAATGTGCTGACAACAAAAATCGCACAAAAATGATTAATGGAAATCAAATTTATTAACCCATGGAGCTTTGGATTTGGAGTCATACTCAAATTTAAGTGGATAAACAAACTAGAGGCTGATCCAACTTTGATGTAATGTCCTTAAAACAAGTCAAAATAAGGCTCAGTAGTGTGTGTGGCCTCCACGTGCCTGTATGAC
>JAUCMT010000051.1:6929659-6947448 GCA_032357475.1 Enteromius thamalakanensis
TCCTCCCGTGTAGTTCTGGGCTGATTCTTCACCATTCTTAGCATCATTGATACCCCACGAGGAGAGATCTTCCGTGGAGCTCCAGTCTGAGAGATATTGACAGTCATCATTAGCCTCTTCCATTTTCTGACAATTGCTCCAACAGTTGTTATTTTTTCACCAAGTTGCTTGGCAATTTCCCCGTAGCCCTTTCCAGCTTTGTGAAGGTCTACAATTTTATCTCTTGTGTCTTTTCACAGCTCTTTGATTTTGCCCATGTTGCTACTTAAAAAAATCATACAATGTGATTTGCGGATTTTTTTGGAAATGCACCTATGCTGAAAATTGTGGACCCCTCCATGATTACTAAGTAAGAGAACTTGCAAAATCACAGGGTGATCAAATATTTATTGACCTCACTGTATATATATACACAACGAACAATTTGGCAAACATATTTTCGTATAACAAAATAAAATTCTAATAAAACATATAATAAACACACACAGATACATATATGCACTTAGAGCAATGATTCTTGAACGAATTCAGAAGTTATTCTCAATCCAACACGTCCCACTACACACAGATTTCAAATAGCACAGGGACTGGAGAGTGCAGGTGTCGATTGCAAGTGACGTCACTTACAAAGGAAGTTTGGGTGACTGAGAGTGCAGGTCAAAGAGTGCAGGTCTGATAGAGGTGCATGCCTGCAGCCACACCCTTCTCACATATTTACCTGAGACTCAATCCTGCAACCTTTACAAGTTGGACTCTCTAACCATTAGGTCACAACTGCCCCTAACGGTACCTCATTGTTAGTTTTGTTAATTTATGTTAATTCAAAAAATTATTTTTTAAAAATTAATTATGGATTATGGCCCTATGAGAAAGAAGATAAAAACAGACCTGGATAGTTGGACACCCCTACCTTTAAGTTTATATAACCGAATAAAAAATATAAGGATGAAGGATAAGGATTACTTCATACTGTAACAGGAAAAACAGGATTTCTATAGATAGGCTATTTACAGCTTAGAACTCACTTTAATAAAAACATAAAAATAAACACAACATACTACCTCTAGTTCTGGTCAATGGAGAGAATTCTCATGGAAAAATATGATTAGGTTCTTTATTACTCCAAAAAGGAAATACTCACAGAACGGTAATTTAGATTCTGCACTTTGCTGGAGACGATGTAACAATTTTATGGCTGATTATAATCATATATTTTGGAATTGCCCATCAATCCAATTTTATTGGTTAATGGTGGTCACTAAAATTAAATCAATACTGGGTTTTGAGATTGATCATAGCTTTGGTACTATATATTTAGGAAACATACAAACCGATTTTAATGCACAAGACAAATACCTTCTCAAAATACTATTAGTTGCTAGTAAAAAAAAGCAATAACCAAAAAATGGTTGGAAGAGATTCCACCAACAAAGGATGAGTGGATAGCAATAGTGGATATTATGTTTGAAATGGAGAAACTCACCTTCTCCTTGAGAACAAACATGGATACATTTTATAAAAATTGGTCAAAATGGTGTACATATAAGAAAATATAATAAATAATTTGCTAGGAAATGCTTTGCAATGAGTGTTGAACCCCCTCCCTTTATTTATATTTACCTTTTTTTGTTTTTCTCAATATATACATATATGTATATTATATGTGTGAAATATTCCGTTTGGACCACACACTGCAGATTTTAAAGAACTGATTCATATGGACTTGAAGGAACCTTTGTTGGTGTTTATGCTTATAATACAGTAGTATTTGCAGGTGGGGTGGGGGGCTGATGGGAGTATAACCTGTACTTAAGAAGCAACACTGATTGACAATCAGTTTCACATGCTGTTGTGCAAATGGAATAGACAACAGGTGGAAATTATAGGCAATTACCAAGACACCCCCAATAAAGGAGTGGTTCTGCAGGTGGAGACCACTTCTTTTACTATGCTTTCTGGCTGATGTTTTTAGTCACTTTTGAATGTTTGTGGTGCTTTCACACATGGAGGTGCTACCAGGAGACAGGCCAGTACATCAGGAGACGTGGAGGAAATCGTAGGAGGACAACAACCCAGCAGCAGGACCGATACCTCTGTCTTTGTACAAGGAGGAACACGAGGAGCACTGCCAGAGCAATGCAAAATGACCTCCAGCAGGCCACAAATGTGCATGTGAAAGGAAAGAAAGTGACATGTCGCCAGGTATGGTTTCCCATACTAGGAATTAGTGCTCTGCAATTAACCTATCCAAGATGACATCATCACACACACAATTTTATCAGTAAAAGGCCAGTTGGATGGAAACTAGGCTACAGTCATTTCTCATGTTTCAACACAGACACTGTAAGAGAGACTGAAGAATAGTCTCCTGATGTAGAGACATTTTAGAGACAATGTTTTCTGTCAGCATTAAGCGACTGGCTGAGGATAAATCCAAACAATAGTCCAGATCAGGGGCAGTGGAGAGAAACCATGGCCCCATGCAGCTCCTGTGACATCCATGCTAACCCAAATACCCATGGTGACTGCACTGGAATATAAAGAGAATAAACAAATCTTCAAGTGGGGCTAGTCCTTGTGATTACTGTCTGGGCTGTTAACTGAATATGTTTACATGTAAAGGTATGGTAACACAAATATTACTATAAAAGGATTGCAGTCCCTCTATCTGTCTGTAACTATTACAGTATTTATGGGAGTAAATACACTTCTCAAAAATCACACATTTAGATTGGAATGAAATATTCTTATTAAATACTCTATTCTTTACATGGTTGAATTGAATGTGCTGACAAGAAAATCACAAAAAAATATTAAAATATTAAAATCACAAAAAAATATGAACCCATTTTGTCTGGAGTCACACTCAAAAATTGAAGTGGAAAAACACACTACAGTCTGATCCAACTTTGATGTAATGTCCTTGAAACTAGTTAAAATGAGGCTCAGTAGAGTGTGTGGCTTCCATGTGCCTGTATGACATTCCTACAACACCTGCGCATGCTCCTGATGAGGTTGGTCTCCTGGACCTGGACTAAAGCATCCACCAACTCCTGGACAGTCTGTGGTGCAATGTGGCATTGGTGGATGGAGCGAGACATGATGTCCCAGATGTCCTCAATTGGATTCAGGTCTGTGGAACAGTACCGTACAGTATCTAATGGCAGTCAGGCTACCTCTGGCGAGCTTGTGGGGTGCTGTGCTCCCCTCCAAAGAAATGCCACCCCACACCATTACTGACCCGTGCCAAACCAGTCATGCTGGAGGATGTTGCAGGCAGCAGAACATTCTCCACAGCGTCTCCAGACTCTGTCACGTGTCACATGTTCTCAGTGTGAACCTGCTTTTCATCTGCCAATCTCAGTGTTCTCTGGCAAATGCCAAACTTCCTGCATGGTGTTGGGCTGTAAGCACAACCCCCAATCTGCGGACATCAGGCCCTCATACCACCCTCATTGAGTCTGTTTCTGACCGTTTGAGCAAACACATGAACATTTGTGGCTGCTGGGTTGTTGCCCTCCTACGGCCTCCTCCACGTCTCCTGATGTACTGGCCTGTCTCCTGGTAGCACCCCCATGCTCTGGACAATACGCTGACAGATACAGCAAACCTTCTTGCCACAGCTCGCATTGATGTGCCATCCTGAATGAGCTGCACTATCTGAGCCACTTGTGTGGGTTGTAGACTCAGTTTCATGCTACCACTAGAGTGAAAGCACCGCTAGCATTCAAAAGTGACCAAAACATCAGCCAGAAAGCATAGGAACTGAGAAGTGGTCTGTAGTGGTCATCACTTGTTCACTTGAGTGTCTTGTTAATTGCCTATAATTTCCACCTGTTGTCTGTTCCATTTGTACAACAGGATGTGAAATTGATTGTCGATCAGTCTTGCTTCCTAAGTGGGCAATTTGATTTCACAGAAGTGTGATTAACTTAGAGTTACATTGTGTTGTTTAAGTGTTCCCTTTATTTTTGTTAGCAGTGTATAATGCTCTATAGTTAAATGCACTTATACATTTAAATTTGAATCATCAGAACTATTACATAATATTTGCTAATGGCATATCAACACAAGTTATAAAATACATATCAGTTACATACATACGAGCAAATTATATAATTTCTGCTCTGATGGGTAAACACAGCTTTTTGGGATATCTCAGACAGGAGACTGAGCTTCGCTTGTAGGACACTAGAAGAAAAAGATTTGCTTGCTGGCACAGAGTCTTGCACCTATCTGAAATAGCCAAAGGCAGCGTTCTCTGTCTTAAGCAGACAGCTGAGGAGAAGATGAGTCATCCTCCCACACTGAACCTGGTGCAATGCTTTTCCTCTTCCTCCTCTCATTTGCTCATTTCCTCCACTCTCCATCACTCTGATTTCCAGCTTGTGGGTGAAGGAGCTTGGGGAGCTCGAATGGTTGCTTCCATGATTAATGTTAAACATATTGGGAATCTCCTTTAGCATGCAACCTACACAGCAGCTTGATTCAAAAGAGAGTAAATAAAGCTGAGCTAACACATTAGTGTTTAATTAATAGAAAATAATTTTATGTAAAGTTTGTATGAAAGGCCCTTCGGAGTGAAGATGACTTGCAAAGCTGTGGCATTTTTACACAGACTCACGCATTTCACAGCAAGCGTCATTAAAAGCGAATTCTGCAGGCCTTCATATGTTCTGGGACGCATCACTTTCTCCCACCTGGGACAGTCTGTCCTCGCCCTCAATGGCCCATGCCAGAGCAGCACTATTTCAATCCAGGACAGAAAATTGAGAAGGAGAAAAAACACCCATGCCCTCCTTCTAAAGAACCTTCCGCCCTAGAAACTTTACCCTGCTTTCCAAGCATCCTCAAAAGAGAGATCTTAGTCCTAGAGTGCTAAAATATGGCGTGACCCTGGTGAGGATGAAATGAAGAAAATAGACTAGGTCAGTCCTTTCCCTTTCACATTTCATTAAATGTATATAAGATTTAAAGGGACGGTTCACACAAAAATGCAAATTTTGTCATCATTTATTTGCCTTCATGTTGTTCTGACCACCACAATAAACATCATTCCCAACAACCCTCAGCAGGTTAAGGCTAGTTTTATACAGTACGAAATTAAAAACAAACACATAAAAAAAAAAATTGTCAGAATAATACTACTAACAATGAAAAAGTATACAAATTGTTGATATTTGTGGATATCAAATACCCATCATACACAGTAGTGATTAATTGCGATTAATCACATTCAAAACAAGCATTTTTGTGTACATAATATCTGCGTTTGTATTGTGTATATTTATTATGTATATAGTTATGAAATATGTTATATGTCATATTTTTATGTTAAATATATTTATAAATTATATACATATTTACATGTAAATGTATACATACATAATTATATAGAAAGTACACATATATTATGTAAACGAAATGTTTTGAATGCGATTAATAATTTGACAGCACTAAAATGTATATGATAGGTATTTGATATCTAGGTATCTATACACATGCATATTTGTGTGTATAATTTTTATTTGTAACTAAATAGTAGAAATTCTCATTATATAAAATCAGTTACCTTTATATATATATATATATATATATTAAAAGCGTGTATTTATATGTTATATGCATTTTATAATAATAATTAGTAAATTGTATTTATTTTTAATATTTCTGTTTTCCAACTGATATTGACTACATTCATACTTTTACAGTGCTTTAGATTTTTATTTATGTATTTACTATAGTATTGACACTTGACAGTAAAAAAAACATACCATCAATTTTCATTTAACAGAAACTTCAATGAAAGCAAAATGAAATCTGATCAGATCTGATACGACGTGGGAGTGAATCAATGACCAGATTTTAATTTTGGGATGAACGATTCTTTAAAAAACTCATAAAAGTGTTATATAATCATCTGAGTGTTTGAGTCCATACCTGCTGAACTATTGTGGTCAACTCCAGACACAGCTGAATCACATTATTCCTGGTCATGGAATAGTCTGCCACGGCAGCGAACGGAGACCTGATGAAGAAGTAACACCTGCCATTAACCATTAGATCACTTCTAATCACAACCACATTTTGTGTCTAACCTTCCCTTGTCTCGTTGCACTGCCAAATGTGTTTAATTCAGGCAATGCAGGACATTCAGGATGAGGAATGAGAGCTTAAAGGAGGTGACCCAAGAAGGATGTGGAGAGGGAGGGAGATGAAGATTAACAAAAACAGAGAGAGACAGACAGAGCTGAAAGCGAGGAGAGAGAGGGTTTCTCGCTCCAATGCACTAATTCACAGAGGCTCGGGCAGCAGGAGGAAGCTCTGCTCACGTGCTCCATCATACAGACTCCAAAGATCACCGTCTTTCTATTATCATGAAAGTCTCTCATTTACACCATGCTGCTCCCTGCTGTGGCCATAATAACTGATAGAGTGCTGAATTTTCATCTGCTATTAGCAAATCAGTATTACGGCATCTTTTTAAATATACTAAATATATATACTATTTATTAAACAGAATACACAGGACTCAACAGTAAGGAAAAATCATGCCTGGCCTCTGGGCAAGTAGTTCACATTGCCCTTTCAACATTTACACGCACACACTAATTATTTTTCTTTTTTCAAAATCCTGATAAAAAATCATAGCTTACACAAAAATACTAGCCCGGAAAACTATTTTGAGCACTTATTCTAGGAAAGGTTTCTTGAGCACAAATTCCTATGATTTCTAAAGGATCATGTGACACTGAAGACACTGAAGTAATGTGTCATCTGAGGAGTAAACTACATTTTTAAATATTTTCACGGATATTTTTTTTTTTAAATAATATTTTACAATTACTGTTTGTAATGTATTTTTCAAATGACTTTAAATAAATGCAGTTATAAGATGTTTGTAATATATGTGTGTGTATATACTTTATATATATATATATATATATGTGCTGTCAAACAATTAATTGTGATTAACTGCATTCAAAATTAAAGTTTTTGTATACATTAGGCTATAGGTACATATAGGTATACATAAATACAATATATATATATATTATGTATATATAAATCCGCACACATACAGTATATATTATAACATATTTTTCTGAAATATATTCATACATGTGTTTGTATTTATATGTACATAATAAATTTACACAGTATACACACATATATTATGTAAACAAAAACTTAATACATATATTTAAGGTTTTAGATTTTTAAAGATAGATATGAATAATAGTAAAGGGTGAATTTGTACTACTTACTGATGCATCCAAGACTATCACTAGACATTCATGCAATTTTAATCAAACCTATGTATAGCTAAATTACTTTAGCTTTATTCCAATACAAATTCCAACAAAAAGTGTTCAGTTTATGACAAAAATGTAACATAACAAATATACATGATCAGCTTTATACAAATTTTTTTATGACACATTATCAAATTAACTTTGTTTTAGATCAGTTCACACGACACTTGTATGTGAACACTTCTACACTATCTACAGCGCATGCAATGTGACTGACCCAAGACATCGACCAGCAGAAGAACTAATCAACTAGTTGACTAGACGGTGCAAACAGAAACACAGAGCTCTCCACCACAGAAGAAAGCACAAGGGCATCGTTTATCTTAATGAGTGCGCTGAGCGCACATATCTGACTCCAGGGTTCTTTTCTTACACTTCATAATAAGACTGTAACAAACGAAATTTGATCACCCAGGACCGCAATCCTGCTGTCATCCTGTCCGGAGAGAATAAATGATGGAGACCCAGAGGCCAGGAATAATCTAGAGAGACACAGCAGCAGATTAATTGCGCTCTGGAATTATGAGTGTGCGTTTAGACGGCAGACTCGGTGTACTGCACTAATGAGGAGGTGTGGCCAACGAGAGCTTCAGCTGATGAAGGAATTAATGCAAACTCACAAAACGTGACCTCGCACACACTTGAGAGATAAACAGAAGCGCTTAGCAGGCACGCCGGCCACTTTCAGGGCCAGCTCCTCCGAAACAGAGGAGACTTACGTAAGCTCTTTACTCATCTTTTGTTTGTCAGCTCATTGGTGTTACATAAGGAAATCGGCGGGATTGTGTCATCTGTGGTCTCTCGCTTGACCTCACTGATGAGTTTGAGACAATGGAGCCTTTTAGATGAGATGAGGGGTCATGTGACGGTACGCATGGTAGATAAAGGAACGGGATCACTGAGGCTGCTTTGATTGAACTTTGTGTTGCTTGTAAACAAATACAGCAGCCCTAAAAGATACTTTTGGGCACTTTGAATTGTCTTAACGAAATATCAAATCATGTGGCATCTGGAAACTATCCCAGATGACTGCTTTTTTAGTACATATGTGAAGTTAGTTCCTCTTAAGATTACACATCCCATTATGGACATTTCAATGCGTGTACAAATTGTCCTAAATTTTATCAATATATCTATAGTTTTATAAACTTATTTTCATTTGCGCAAAAAGTGTGATCTTTCTTTAAAACTTATTTTGATATTTTGTGTTTTATTATATAGTAAACAAACTTCCAAATATAATGTGACTAACAATGTTATTTTAGAATTAATTGTATACTGCGTGTTAAATTAGCTTTTATTTTTATATCTTCAGTTTTCAGTTTTTATAAAATGTCTTATTGGTTTTAATAATTATTATTATTTTTTTTAATTTTAGTGATTTAAATACTTAAACACTTAAAACACTTTATTTCACTTAATTACCCATTTTCATTACAAAGATTTTCATATTTATCTATTTTTATGATTTATGATTTTTATGATTTTCAATTAACAAAACAAATTTTAATAGTTTTATAAAAAGCAATATTGTTTTATAATTTTTTGTCACCCTATTTTTATGAAATCCGAGATCATCAACCCAACTATCAAAATTAAGGCCCAAAGCTTTCAGATTTTCTAAAGAATTTCTTATTATTAATATCTTATTAATAGTTGTGTTCCTAAGAAGTTCTTATGGGTTTGAATCGACACGAGGATGAGTAATTAATGACTTAATTTTCATTTTGGAGGGAACTAACCCTTCAGCTATCATACAGGTGTCTTAATTATTTTAGGGCCAGCATACAGTATATTGCAGCTGCACTGTTTAATGGCTGTTAAATGTGTCTGTCTATCTCTGTTTGTTTGTGTCTCTTTGCAGGACTAACCTATCCAGCCAAGCCAGCAGGCTCTTGGCGGCAGCGATGAGGTCAACTACAGAGGTCAGAAAGTCATTAGGTAGTTTTCGGGTGGCTCTGCCGTCATAGTGACCGCCCCTCCGCCGGCCGGTTATGAAGTTCTGCAGGTTCTTGGCTGATGCATTCAGCTTATGGGTCAGAGTCTTCAGGTTCTCAGTCTCTAGTCCATAGTTCTGTACAAGAAAGAGAAAGCGAAACCATCACGACCTCCAAAAAAGATTTTGTAAGGCATTTCCTATAAATAAACCTTTCCTATTCTCTCTTTTCACTATTATTTGTAGAATTATCACTTTTGCTCCAGCTTTTGTAATAGCCAGTGTAGCTTACTCTGGAAACGATTTGGTACTGCATGTATTTTTGGCTCTTGTCTGACAAATTGCTTGCGATGTTCCACATTTGTAAGTCGATTTGGATAAAAGCCTCCACTGAATCATTAAATATACATTTAAATGTAAATGAAACAGAGGGAGAGAATAAAAGGGATTGGGTTGACAAGTTAGAAAGCTAGGGTAAAGGAAAGGTCGGAGGCATTCTGTAATACAGGCCAAGTTCACTGGGAAAAAGTAGTTTGAGTGGTTTTAAATAATGGAGGAAAGAAAATGGAGAAGGAGAAACGGGTCATTTAGAGGCATGCAACTCACACTATGTTAACATGATGTCATAGACCCAATGAAGCTTACTAAATTCCTTGCTATAAAAAATATATATGAATACATAAACATACTGTATGCATACTGTTCCAAGGTTTTGGTCAGTATAAGATTTTTTAAATGCCTTTGAAAGAAGTCATTTGTGCCAAGGCAGCATTTATTTGACAAAAACAGTAAAAACGACAGTGTAGGGGAAAGTGCATTTGAAAGTTATGCATTATAATATTGCGTTACTCCCTATTAAAGTAACTTATTACGTTACTTAGTTATGGAAAGTAATGCATTATGTTACTTTAGGTTCTATTTAAAGCTAATGTAGCACACGAAATTGTAATGAATAAACCTCAGGCTGAAGAATAAGTACATTTTCGTCTGAACTGTAGAATAAAGGAGGAAGGTTCAATACTTTTCAGCAATTAAAAACAATGAAGCACAATAGTGGGTTTATGTAAAGTCATTTTGGCTTATTAGTCTGGTTGAACTGGATCATCAAAGGTCAGCAGCAAAGATACAGTATTGGTTAATAAAATGGGATTAGATACATTTGTGTTTAATATAACATTTAAGCCTAACATTTAGTATACATAAGAATGCAGAAATGTTTTTTGTATGTTGAAACTAATAGAAACAGCATGCGGATAAGCATAAGTAAGCTCTACATTATGCATAGATCAGTGCTAGTCTTGGCCTGTTAGAAGGCAGTGTAAGAATCATGGTCAAACCCCTCTTCCCGAAACCCCCTTATAATCATGTGCTGTGACACCAGGGCACATCTCTCCCAGAATGCACTGCTGCACACAAAAGCCAGAGGGAGTTTGTCTTGCAATAGAACCAGCATGAGGGATAGATGAGTAATCATATTTAATGTAGCAGGGCTCCATGTTGGACAAACCCAGAGAAGTATTACATAAGAGGCTTTCAGGCACTAGCTGGGCTTTAAGCACATGACATAACAAACGGTGGGAACAAAAAAAATAGGAATACAGGGGGCCAGTTTGCGAATAAATTGGCTAACGTTCCCCTATTCACCCTCCTTTTTCTACCCGCTTCCTTCATCCACTCAGGACTACTGTGTTCCTTCTCTCACACTTTTCTTCACTCTCCCTCTGAGCCTTTCTCTCCTGTTTTAATTTGTTATCCTTCTCTCACCCGACTGCTGCCAGTTTTCTACCCACTCTGCCCACACAATCTTTCAGTTGCTCCGCCTCTCTTTCCCTCCTTCTGCAGCGGCGTCCTTATTTCTCTTGTACCCCGTCGGAAACAGCCGTGTGCAGAATGACAGTGGGAAATGGAGGGATAATCCAAAGGATTTTCAAGGATTTAAAGTGTTTGTTTAGGCTATTATTAATTGCACAGGATGCAATCACCATAAACATACAGGCAGCAAAAACAGGGTCAGGTGCTTCAGGAATAAAGATAAACATATAGTACTTGATCATTTTGGGGATTTTGATACGCATGTATCTACTAGCGAAGAAACAAACTTTTCAATGATAATGACTCTCAAATATGATGATCCTCCTGATGAATACATTAGCCCCTTGCTATCCTAAGTCTATCTGGATGCATCTATAAGTATTCTGATGATAGGAAGAAAAAGTGAATATTTTCCATTATATTCCATAATATTTTTCACTATTGTGATACATGGAAATATAAATAAAATCAAATATACCCTCCTCAACTCATGTTTGAATAGGCATGCCCGATTGTAGACTTGAATGTAAATGCCCACTGCTATAATTGAAAGCATACATTTCTCATAAATGAAAGCGCACTACTATAATTTAGGTAAAAACACAAATACAGTATGGGTAAGGCTTCAAGCAGAGGTTTCAACTTTAAAGCTAAAACACGTTTAAAATCTGAACAGATTTATAAAACACTAGATATCATACACTTACAGACTCTGTAAATAGACAACTGGGCACCCTTGTTGCTAGGAGACACTTGATAAAACAATATGACATTATAATTATTTTATCTGATTGACTTTGAAACCCCCCTGGTCTATAACGGAAGGTGAATGTGATATTACTGTAAATAACATAGCATATACAATACATTCATTTAATATAACACAGTTGGAAAGCTGTATTGACCAATCTGCATCCAGATCTGTAACTATGCATTTTATAACTGCTTTCTTCGCCATCATAACACGACGCTATAAACCCACTTAAAATGTAAAACTATAACTTGTGTCGGTGAGAACACAATATACCTGTGTGTGTTTGTGTATTTGCTCACCAGTGCGCAAAGCAGGTCCACAGCCTCCAGAATGAGTTCCTGGTGGCCGATTCGAGAAACGCCCAGATCCTCGAGCTCCTGATGGGTGATTCTCAACAGCTGTTCACCGCCCACCTTTTCCTGCTCAAAGTTTTTAATGTACTGCTGCAGACAGTCATCCAAACCTTGAAAAGAACAACACACAGCAAAATAAAGACATCACTCGAGCTGCTAGAGCATCATAGATACTGTGCGTTAATTTACAGCATGTTTTAATTAATCTAAGTTACAATCTGATTAAATAACAAATACAGCCATATATTTCTCCTACATCGGAAGGTGGGAGCCAAATGTGTGTTTACGCGGTGGCCCCTTAAAAGAGTATGTGCAGCACACATAAAAATGCTCTCTTGGACAGTAGTGAGGGATTGGGAAAGTCTTGGCACACAGCTGTTTAAACAGGCCTCATTTTGTGGACAGACACGGACTGAGAGACAACTTTGAAACGCTTCGCTGTCATGAACAGACGTCAGTGGACTTCAAGCTTTATTGTTACTAATAAGGGAAGACCTGTTTGGCAAGAGCTAGCTGTTGTCTGGGAAACACATGCCTCCCCCGTGCCCCCTACCCTTCTATACTGATCCTTTGCAATTGTTTTCTTCTCCCACAGATTCGCACAAATAGAAAACATTATATATTTATAGAAGAGAGAGAGAAATGGTTTCACATGTTCAGCTAAACCAAAACGAATGTTGTTTTGAGATCTTTTATGTACAACCTAGGAAGCATTTACTTCTTCAGATATACCGTAGTGTGATCCAACCATTCTTAGGACAAAAATGTACAAAATGTGAAATGAATGAAAATGAACCATTAAATGGTTTTTAAATGTAAAATATATATATATATATATATATATATATATATATATATATATATAAACGGTCATAAAGTAAACCTTGCGAGCATCTTAAAACAGTGGTGTTTGTTACCAGAATGAATCAATGTTTCAGCAAACTTAATGTCCAATGAGTCAAATGAACATACAACAATCCTCAAATATCTCTATGAGCTAAAGTGATTTGAATCAGATTCTATGGGTCAGGGAGTCGTATTAGCAAGTGCAATTAAAGATATAAAAATTATACATTTAATTAATGAATAGTATTTCAAGTAAAATATATTATATAAACATTCGTGGGGGTTCAGGCTGCAAATTTAAAGTGACAAAAATGTATTCTGGTTTAGAGTCACCATGCAAAAATAATGCACATGTATGCTTCAGTTTAAAAAGATTCATGACACGGTCTGTATGGCTGAATCAGATTCACTCAGTCAGTGAATACAGTGAACTTATTAAAATGCGAATGTGTTTGAAGATACAGAATGTGTAATAAATCAATAAATGCTTTTTTTTTTTAAAGTTAAATCTTTCACTATATTAAATATTTTTGGTTATTTAGCAACTAAAATGTAACTTGGCTCCTTAATTTCTTCTTTTTTTGTTGTCGTTGTTTTTAATTTCACTCCATAGGTTTTACTTTCTTTTATTTCCCTTTTTATGTATGTATGTGATCAGTTCTATAGAAAATAGTATGCAGGTCTTTCACCTCAGCATTTTCCATATTCACTTCCTGCAAGCTCCCTCCTTCTGTCCTCAGCACTATTCATTTCCTCTCCACCCCCCTCAAATTCCCTTCCAGACTTGCGTTTTCTCTTCCACGACTTTTGTGACTCTTTTATATCATTATCTGCATGCTCATTTCACAACAAAAGACAAGGCTGCAAAGCATGTAAAATATCCCTTTCATCAAATCCCCGATATTCATCTCTCTGTTGCATACATCTAATGGCCCGAGAGGAGAAAGTTCAGATACCGGCACGATTCAAATCTGCTGAAAGCGAGCGTTTCACGGCTTAGCATGCAATTTGAGGGCTTAACAAATCCGCTTCTTTACCAGGCTGATCTAAACTCGTTCCAAATGAAAGAAATCATCCTGTTTGTCACTGCACGCTGCTATAGAGACGGTAAAGAGATGCCAACAGTGTTTGAGCAGGACCTCATTACCAAAACAAAACTGGCAGGGAGATGAAACGCTTATATATATAGGACTCAAGTTTGAAAAGACCAATAAAAAAAAAAAAGAAGCATCTAATACTTACATATCAATAGACTATTTAGAGATTTTTGTGTGGTATTTGAATTGTAATGCTAATAATATTATTATTAAGACTCTTACTAGCTTTGAGTGGATATATTTACGGTAACATATTCACAAGTCAGGAAAGGCCATCCATTTTTTTGTTGATGTTGTTGTTAGAAGAATTCCTTCAATAATTAGAAATGGCCAAATGAAGTGTCTTTTTAGCAGTAATCTCTATAGTGAGTGCTGCTCTTCCTGTGGCTGTCCAGCTCACACAGCGCCAGTGTACACAAACAGTAAACTCATTGATTAGGAGGACATTAATCTGCTGTTAATTGCAGCCGCTGTGGCTAAATTGTGTTAAATACTACAAAGAGGAGCGCTGCACATTCATCTGGGACTATTAATCTCTGTCAGGCGAGGCGGGTGGTCGGCCAACAGGCAGGAGCGAGGAAGATGCAGCGAGTAAGCAGGTTAAGGAATGAGTGAGCAATGAGAGAAAGTTGTACTGAAGGAGAAAATCTGATCGTATAGCTTTTATAGTATGTTGACTAAAGCGGCTTAGAAGCTGGTCCACTTCAGACATGACCTGGAAACCTCTAAACTGTCCTGAATCCTTCATTTGGCAAACAGTGTGGCTCAAAACCAAAATAGGGATCAAGAGCTTTGTCCTTCTCTAAGCAATGCTTACTTGAGAGACATAGAGATAATAAGAGTTATATCAGGCAGATCTCACGAATTCATACATATTTTATGAGTGGCAGAATTTGTACGAATGACTAACACCTAACCACACCCCTAAATCTACCTGTCACTGGGGGTTTAGACAAATCATACAAAATCGTATGATGTGCCACCTTGTAAAACACATAATAATTGGTGGTGAGATGGAGTTGGTTATAAATGTAAAATAAAACTGCTTTACAGATATCAAAGGGTTATTTTATCCCAAAAATTTCATTTGGTGCATCGTATTGTGGTGTACTATATTAGCTTTAGATTTGGGAACACATTTTCACTACAAACTAAGAGTCTTCCCTCAATAAACTCTCAGTTTGCTGCTCAATAGTAAGGTAATTGTTGCAGTAGTGGTCATGCAGAATTAAGGCATTAATATGTCCTTTATAAGCACTAATAAACAACCAATATGCGAGTTATATGCATGCTAATATGCCACTTGTTAATAGTGAATATAGTATTCTTTCATCTAAAGTCTTACCAGTTATCTAAACTTAAAACCATAAAAAATCATTATACAGTTCTCAAAATTTAAAGTGAATTAAAAAGGGCCAAAAAAATTTTCCTTAAATAAGAACGCATTTTGATTTTAGTTTTTATATTAACTTTGATAAAAGGTTTTGATCCACTTCCAATGTTGACCACTATGTACACTCACCAGCCACATGGTGGCAACTCAATGCATATAGGTATTTTGACATGGTCAAGACGAACTGCTGCAGTTCAAACCGAGCTTCAGAATAAGAAAGAAAGTTGATTTAAGTTACTTTGAACGTGGCATGGTTGTTGGAACCAAACGGGCTGGTCTGAGTATTTCAGAAACTGCTGATCCTTTGGGACAACCTTCTCTAGGGTTTACAGAGCATGGTCAGAAAAAAGGGAAAACATCCAGTGAGTGGCAGTTATGTTGGGCGAAAATGCCTTGTTGATGCCAGAGGTCAGAGGAGCATGGCCAGAGTGGTTTGAGCTGATAGAAAGGCAACGGTAACTCAAAAAACACTTGTTACAACCAAGGTATACACAACATGTCAAACCTTGAGATGGGTTACAGCAGCAGAAGACCACACCAGGTGCCACTTAGCTGTCAGCTAAGAACAGGAAACTGAGGCTACAGTTCGCACAGGATCACCAAAATTGGACAATAGAAGATTGGAAAAATGTTGCTGGTAGGGTCAGAATTTGGTGTCAACAACATGAAAGCATGGATCCATCCTGCCTTGTATCAATGGTTCAGGCTGGTGGTGGTGTAATGGTGTGGGGGACATTTTCCTGGCACACTCTTACTACTAATTGATCATCGTTGCAATGCCACAGCCTACCTGAGTATTGTTGCTGACCATGTCCATCCCTTTATGACCACAGTGTACCCATCTTCTGATGGCTACTTCCACCAGGATAATGCACCATGTCATAAAGCTCGAATCATCTCAGAGTGGTTTCTTTCTCAGGCCTCCACAGTCACCAGATCTCAATTCAATAGAGCATGTGAATTGAGGGATGTGGTGGAACGGGAGATTCGCATCATGAATGTGCAGCCGACAAATCTGCAGCTACTGCATGACGCTATCACGTCAATATGGACAAATATCTCTGAGGAATGTTTCCAGTACCTTGTTGAAACTATGCCACGAAGGATTAAGGCTGTTCTGAAGGCAAAAGGGGTTCAAACCTGGTACTAGCAAGGTGTACCTAATAAAGCGGCCAGTGAGTGTATATATATATAAATACAATAAAATATAAAATTGTAAAAATATTTCAGTTATACAATTTCTGCAACAAAAATGTTTGAGCTTCATTGTGTGCATTTGTTTTGGATTTACAGCTATTATTCTGCTCAGAATGCCCATGGCACCACTCAGAGGGGGGCACAGGAGTGAGTCACAGGAAGCATTGAGCGGAGCAGGAAAAAAAGAGCATTGAGGGAAGGTCACAGGGCTCTTCTGTGCTGGGAAGGCTGTTGTGTGGCCCTCAGTAGCATCACCTGGGGGCATCACCACTGAACTGTAGGCTAATGTTGGAGCTGCAACATGGTAATCGCAGAGCGCTGGGAAAACTGTGAGTGCGGGAACAGGAAACACTGTGTACATCATGGATTTATAAATATGAATACAGAAATATTCAAAACTGTAACAGTTACTAGAACAAATCTTTTGCTTTTTTTTTTTGCTTTTTGCTTTTGTGAGTTGTGCAAAAGACATGCGCTTGACAGAGCTCCCACTTGACATGTGATTTGCATCCAAACCACAACATGACCTGATCCCATTAACCCCTTGCTTCCTCTAGTGATTTCCCCTGCACTGTACTGACTGTGACTTTAAAATAAATCTGCATCGTTTATCCTTTTGATCTTTCATTAAATTTTTTTTACAAAATTCTAACCTACAGTATCATTGAAATAAAACTACTAGAAAAATGTCCTTTTTCCAAGATAACAGCTCTGAGTTTTCTCCTGTAATGCCAAAAGAGAGTTTGGAAAACATCTGATACGAGAAAAGAGACCACTCCTTCATCCAGAATCACTCCAGACCCTTTAGATTACCAGCTCCATTATGGTTCTCCTCTTTAGTTCGCCTCACTTAGGTCAGAGGACTGGGGCAGCTATGGCAAAAGCTTCATTTTGTGCTCAGTGACTAATTCTTGTGTTGATTTTGATGTTTGTGCTGGGACTAGTGTCCCAATGGAAGACCCAAGTATGGCCCATTGGTTGGTATTTGATAAAATCCATGACGCCGTGTTAGGGCTGGGCGATATGGCTGAAAACTGTATCACGATATCAGTGTTTCATATCGGTCGATATCGATATGTATCGAT
>JAUCMT010000051.1:6949222-6962277 GCA_032357475.1 Enteromius thamalakanensis
GACTTGCAACATCATTCTCGGAACACACCCGCTGTGTGAACGGAACAGGACTGGACAATAGTGTCTGTCACGTCATACACTGCTAAAGATAACTATATTTTTCTCGTATAGGCCTATTTATCCTTTACAATGTTTTTTCTCTGATCGCAAAAGTGCTGCAGAAGTAGCCTGGCTTCCGCAACTATAAAGCATATAGGAGCTCTAAAAACGCAGCTTGACCAGACTAACTTTGCTCGCTAAATGAATGTAGCATCAATGGAAGGAAGGGGCGGGCCCAGGCTACTGCAGGCGTATGATATGAAATAGATATGATCTTGTGAATCTTAGTCTTCTAAAAATTCTGTTAGTTTAGTTTAGTTGCACATATACAATGAATCCGCAGAATCCGTTATTTTTAATGGGTCACAGGCGCTTATCCTTTCAAATTGAATTCAATTCTAACTTTAAAAAATGTTGTCGGCTAACGGTAAATAAGCGTTGGTTGTCAGTTACAAGAAATAACCAAAATGAACATCCCTAATTTAAATGAATTGATACTTAATCAAGATTGTAACTTAACTGAATTGCAAACAGAAATGAATTAAACTGAATTTGATTGAAATCGCACCATGAAATCGTGTAAACCCCCAGCCTTACAAAACGCACAAAAAACGTGTTATATGAGTCAAACAATTAAATCAAATGATGACAGATTTGTCATTTTTCAGTTTTGTTGTGCAAGGGTTGAGTATTTGTGTTTCGAAACATTGAGCGCATTGTTGCACGCTGCCGATCAGAAGGCTCTTAATGATCACACGAATACAAACAGACACCGATTCAGCCCACAGGGGCTTTAACACAGCCTTACACTGATACACACGCACATAAACACGTTATCTTCTGCTCCTCAGTGTGTCTCAGCAGCTGATACAGCAGCTTGCGGGGCTTCTTTCTGCACATAACAGACAGATGCCAATAAAATTCTCCAGCTTTTCAGAAGCCAACCATTGGCCACGTCAAGAAAGCATCTGAAGCTCCTTAAAATCCTCTGTGACCTCAGGAGAGGTTAACTAACAGAGTGACGGTGTGTACATGCGAGCATCCTTTTAGTGTGCAAACAGCATAAGAAAGCCTCTCTGGTGTCCCCTTAGGGAGTAAAACCGCCTCGCTATAATTCTTTATGATTCCTACACTGCCTTTTCATCCCGCATCTCGCTTATCCTTAGATTTGCACAAATATATGAATGTTTGTACTTTAAACAGTTCCTTACCTCTAGATACATGTATAAGCTGTGATCTATTGTGCATCAGCCGTATTCCTGCGTATGAGCAAAATAAATAAGTGAATAGCACATGAAGCCATCACCTTATTTACCCACTCGAACACATCACACGCCATCTGACACAAACAAAACTTAAGCCAAGACATTCAAGCAACAAGATAACACGTGCAGGCATACAAGTGCACATTGTTGTTCGTTTACCGCTGAAAAGCGCACCTGCAGTCATATTCCCGCACAAGTGTACACATTCAGGACTGAATTCCTATCTTGTGAATCAGGGAGGAATGAGATGGAGATGCTCGTCTACCTTTTTCGAAAACATAATTACTTAAAGGCAAAACATTCAGCCAAGTGGAACATTTTCCTCATTTGAATTACAAATGACTGTCTTCCTCTCTTTTCTCACTTCATCTAGAACTCCAGAGCTATATAAACCAGCCAATTACACCCCAAATGATTTTTTCTCAAAGGGCTTCACCTTATCTAATGCCAAAGATATTTAGCGCTGTGATAGACCTACCTCTTCCACAATGAGGCCGTTTTTCAATCACATCCTCTTGAAGACACTATAACTGTGTTGTATAAACAAATTCTAGTAAAGGGATCATTTGCTTTCATGACTCCGTAATATTTTTGTATAACAGAAAATGAGACAAAAAAAAAAATATGAATGCTATATTTATCTGTTTAAGCTGGCTTTTTTTTGGCCCATTTGCATTATGGATTAGACCTTTTGGCTTTTAATTAAATATAAAAGCTTCTCTGTAAAATAAATTATTAAATAAAAAAATTAAAAAAATAAATACAATAAAAACCCAAATAGTAATCATACATATGTCGTTACATATGGTGGAAATACATGATACACTAAAAATACATGATACACTAAAAACAAATTGTAAAAAAATATTTTGTATTATTTATTTTTTACCATTTGTGGGTGTTTATGTTACAGTGCATGTCTCTTGCATTATTATAGTGGTGTGTCATTTGTGTGTGTGAGCAACATTGTGTTCAGTAGCCAGTGCTCAGGAAAAGACCATTTTCATGAACTTTAAGGGACCATGGAGGGGCCATTGAGCCTTTGACTGCCAGAGGGGCCCCAGCTGATCACTCAGCCTCCACGTGACCCGTCACTTTACATTCTGTTTGATGAGATGACGTGACTATTCAACCAACTTCATTCATTAATATCATTTAAAAAGAAATATAATCCATTTCTTTCACGTGCACATCAACATCTGTTAATAATAGCCATTGCTATAAGCTCAATGCGTGCCATACTACATCTTAATGGCTTGACAGCTTGAATGCGCGCGCCGTCGCGCCTTGATACACAGTGATGTTTCTTAAAAACGAGTTAAATCAAATCCTGCACGCACTTAAAGCCTGGACGACCATGTAACATTTGCGTTTTTATAAACGCAAACAATGTTCACATGCGATCCTATTAGGACACACAGCACTCGTCTCCATTGTTACAGCGAAATGCATACGAATGTAAAATGAATACCTTTCATCCAGTCGACCACCTGGTTTGTTGACCACCTGCTCACAGGTTCCATGACCAGAGCCATTGTGGAAGTTTTTGCAGACGCTGCCAAACAAAGGTGCGAAAGAGGCTCTTCAGCACACTCCAGATCCACTCAGGCAGATTTCTGCCCGTTTTTCGCCCGCTGCATGTTTATCCTGCAAATTCTGCTCTGGTTCTTGCAAACGAAGCGTTGGTGGTCTTTCAAGTTCAAAGCATTGCTCTGCATGCCTTCGCAGTGGTCTTTGTAAGAGAGCTGTCAGAATAACGTTAAACGTCTCTTGCCCTCGCGCGAGGCTTTATCCTCCTTTCTGTCATTTTCGCTCACGCTGCGATGTCTTTTAATATCTCAACTCTTCATCCCGTATATCGAGCAGTAGGAGACAGACAACGGTGAATTCACGCAGCTGTGTGCCTCGTCTCAAGCTGTTACCAGTAAACAGTAGTCTGCACGCGCGCCCCTCGCGCACACTCGTATGACTCGCGCCTCGTCCATTCTTGCCAGTCGTTGGCTCTGGCAAATGAGCCGTCATGAGGGCCAAGCAGCGGAAACATCTCCATAATTGAGCTGTGTGCAAACCAGAGTATTAAATACACCCTTGGAGATCGCAGTGGGACTGGAACGCGCTATTATTTTATTGCGTTTTAGTGTCAAATGAGTCACTTTTTATTTCAATGCTTGGATGAAGATTTTTTTTTAAATGATCAATCACTACTTCTAACTTACAGGCATAGTGAAAATTCTTGCTTCTGTTGAACACAAAACGAGATGCTGAGCAGAATAACAGCTCAGTCATTCGTTTTATTTAAATGAGATGCAACAAAAGTGAATGGTGACTGATACTGTCGTTCCCTAACCCCTCTTTTTGCATCTTGGAAGAAAAACAAGTGGGTATAAAACAACATGAGGGTGACATAATATACATTTTTGGTGAACTGTTTCTTTCACCCATCATGCATCTAAATAATGCTTCATTTTAATGTAGTTTTAGATATGCAGTCCATAAAATGCATGAATAAAGTCATTATTTATTGGCATTTAAAAAAAAAAAACAATTTTAGAAGGTGCTTTAAATGTCTTCAGTAATCTGTCACTTAAACCAAATAATTATTAATATTTGTGCAATTTCCTAAAGATATGCATTCAATTGAATAAAATCTTTTTTTAATTGCGATTACCATAAAAATGCATTTTTTAAGAAGGTGTTTTAAATGCCTGCTGTCCTCAAAACTGAAGTGACCTATAGTCAGGGCTTTGTGAATGATCATTCAAGGGGAAACATGCAATGCCTTCGGCTGACTTTCAAGCCACTAGCCTGTCCCAATTAAGCCTCTTTCTTTAAAGAAACACGGTGCTCAACAAAGAAAAATCCCTGTGATGTGAAGAAAAGTCAGACTGACCATTCATTAATGAGATACAGGATAGTTTACCCCAAAAATGAGATTTTTTTCATTACTTACCACTCACTCACCCAAAAGAAGATATTTTATAAAATGTGATAGTGTTTATTTGTCCGTACAAAAGAAGTAGCCTATATAGCCAGCAAATGGTTTCTTCAAAATATCTTTTAGTTTTTTTTCAATGTGTGTGTGTGTGTGTGTGTGTTTCTCAGAAAGAGAGAAAAGTACAGGTTTGAATGACAAGAGGTTGTAAATGATGACAGAATTAGATTTTTTTGATGGAGTGTGCCTTTAATTATTTATGAATGTATATTTTGTGTATGTTTACATTACAGCATTAGATTCCAAACAGATTTGAAATGTGATTATATTGGAAAAATGCCTTGCATTTATATCACTAATCTAACTAAAAAGACCAACTAAATTCATGCACATCAATCTAAGGCATAAAATATATTATTACCTAAACATCTAAACAGAGATGTATTTCACAGAGTGCTTTATGCTGATTCACATCTCATGGGAACATAAGGGGAGTGTGCATTGCTGACAGATGTTGAGATTCCCTACACCCTGGAGGGGTATTGAGAAGAGGCCTTTAAGGGACAAGGGGAGGAGAAGGGATCAAGGTTCAAGAGCTGCTCCATTAAGACTCAGACTTACCATCTGCAGCTAAAGAGTTCAGTGCTTAAACAACTACAACAAATCTACAGCATACTGTATGAGATCAGTGCCATTCACAGTGGGACTTCAGGCCTTTTAAACAACACAATCTCAAAATGAGGTCCCTCACAACAGTGTTGTCAATAGAGTATAAATCAAGGGTCTTTTTTCAGTGCATAGAAAGAGAGCTGCCTTTTTAATATAGAAAATATTTTGTAGCTTTTAATTTTTGTTTGGCTATTGCTGAGCCCCTGCTGAAGTCCTCTGGTAACAAGATATTATTGTTAACATTATATGTTAAACGTGTGCCAAGCAAAGAAAGTGAAACTATGAAAATAAAAAAGAGAAAAATACACTACACAATTCAAGAAATACACGTTATGTCCGTTTTAGAAGGAAACAGATTACTAGTCTGTCTCTACTACCAAGTTTAAAATCGACGTCATAAAAACATTCTTACTGCTGTCTCTTTAAGAAAACAGGGAAGTACATACCCAACTTCAAACCGAAAGTGATCCTCATCAGGTAGGCTACTGCTGATGCGCTTTAGCTACGCGTTTTCGCTGTTAAACTTTAGTATATGTGGGCTTGCATCGGCGTTTGGGACAGGAATCATAAAGGAATCACTAATCATAAAAGTAATTGATGCTAAACAATTAACTCAAAGTTACCCAACCGTTTGTTCCGTCTTCCGCAATTTATGTGAAGCCAGGCGTGAATCCAGAGGACTGCGGTGTCAGGAGCATTGCTACAGAAACAAAGGTGAACTTATTAGACAACCTCTACAGCTACACTTCTGTCTGTCTCTGAAGCTCCTCTAATGGTGTACTGTACGTTATATGCAAACTAACGTGACTACATGTAAGATCTCATAAATAGGGTTCCAAATGTTTATTGTAATCAACGAAATATTGGCTTTTCTCTACAATATCATTATTTCTTCCATTTTTCTAGTATTCTGGTTTAATGCATTTTTTAACACTGTAAACCTTTCGCTAAGTTTGCATGTTCATAAGTCCAATAACATTGACTGGACCAGTAGAACCTGTTATGATAACTAGTTCAGCAACACCCACAGAAGCGGTTTGTGATTGGTTGCTTAAGGGCTTGTGTGTCCCTGTTTCACAATGCATAGCACTGTAACAGCAAATTGCTGTAAAATGCATTAAACCAATGTTTATAAAGGGTTAAACCCTAATCTATGTATTTGGGTTTAGTTTAAGCCCTTCCACAGGAAGAGACTTGGGTTGCTCACATTAAAGGCGTATGAATTTTGCAATATTTATGTGCCGCTTTCATTAGGGTAACAACCCCTAACGTTAGCTGTTTGGGACAAGCGGGTGAAACGCTGCAAATCCGAGATGGATGACGACGCAATAGACATGGCGTCAGACAACAGTCTGCCATTAGGTATTGGGGCTTCCGCGTTCGGGAGTGAAAACGGGGATGAAGAGGACGACGTGATTCCTCAGAGGACACTTCCATTCAGCATTGGATACTCCGGTTTTTTGGGGTAATGTGGTTTTCGGTAATCTGATATTGGCGCTAAGTACAGCCGTGTTTACGAACATGGCATACGCATGCATGTCTGTTGTGTAAGTGCGACGCCTGCAGTCGATAGTATAACTACTTCGCACATTTTTATTTTTCTATCACTTATAACGACTGTTCTCACCAGACAATACGTGGAAAGAGCAGAATCCCCTGCAAACAGTTATGCTTCCATGCAGAGTGACAGCTGGTCAGAAACAAGACAAGAGCATGAACCCAGTTGCACTGTGTAAGTTTACTTCATCTTCATTTCGCCCTCAAAACTATTTTCGTTTTAGAATATAAGGCATATCCTCTGGGACAGCTTTTATGCATTGTGTTTTGTTTTTGCAGGATCAGCGTGTTGTTCATACAGGAGTGTTTTAAAGACATGATTTAAGCTTTTATTAGTAGCATAATATAAGAGTGAAAATGATATGTATTTGAATGTTTGAAAAAGACTTTGCTCTCTGTGTGCTTGTGACTAAAGTTGTCATTCTTGTAAGTCAACTTTTATTTCTACAGTCAGTTGGCCAGACGGGACTCATCTGCTTCTAGCAGTGAAGAGTTTAATAGTGATGATGATGATGATGATGAGAACGTCGAAACGAAGAACAGTGCTGAAGAAAGGTGAGCGGTCATAATTAAAACAGTGGTAGTCACAGCACCTTTATTGTGCAGATGGTACATATTGTTAAAAAACTGATTGAATACGAATCCTGGCCTATATTATTTTAGTATATTAACGCGTATTTAATGTTTTCACATAATTAGTTACTGTAGGATGCTTACATTTTCATTATAATTGTACAGAAATATGCATAATATATACTTATTTTTAATTTCTTTTTAGAGTATATCTTTAAGAATATTATATAAATAAGCATATTATAATGATTTCTGAAAGAAGTGCTGCTGAAAATTAATCTTTGCCAGTTTGCAATCACAGGAATAAATTAAAATGTAAAAAATCGATAAATTGACATTATAAATTGTAATGTCATCTCACAATATTATTGTTTTTTACTGTAGTTTTGTTATCAAATATTAAAATAAATAAAAATAAATCTTACTGACCCCAATATTTAGAACAGTACTGTAGTTTTTAATTTATTGTCATGGAAATATATATATTAAAAAAATGTTTTCTTTAAATTAAGCACACGGAAGAAAAGCAAGAGGGAAGGTGGTGTGAAACAACATGTTCCTGCTCCTGTAAAGCCAGAGCTGGTAGTAGATCCAAATGAGAAAAGGCACCCAGCAATGACGGTGGATTTTGCTTTTAAAGTGAGGCTTACAACCATTGGTCACTCATTCAAAGCAATCGCAATATTTCCATTAAGTCCCTTTCACTCACATTCTTGCTATATCATAGGCCCTCACAGGCTGCTTAATGAAACTTGAAGAGGAGGAATTAAAGTACTTCAAAAAACATCTGTGGGAACGATATCCAGAGCGCTTCCGTGATCCGCTGGATGGACTTGATATTGTGGATCTGGTGGATAAGATGCTAGAGCTCTGCGATATTGAGATCTCTCTGAAGATCACGCTGGCGCTCCTTAATATCATGAAGTTAAAAAAGCTGATTGAATATCTGCAAGGACTATGCAAAAGAAGTAAGTTGTATCATTTTGCCCTTACCAAAACGTTACAGCCGTTGCCTTAAAAGTCTCTCTTTTTGATGTTTCACAGACGAAGTGCGCTATGAGCTGAAATTGACTCTGAAGAGGAAATACGAGATGGTATATGAGGGATTCAGTCAGCAAGGACAACCAGTCCCCTTTGAGTCTGTCTATACAGAGCTTTACATTTCAGATGGCGTGAATGCATCCATCAACAGTGAGCATGAGTTCAGATCACAGATAGAAGAGCTCGCAGAGACTGGCAAAGTCAAGAGGGCGCCTTTATCCAGAAAGGACTTTTTTACCCAGCAGAACCCCAGGTCAAGACCAGTAAGGTCAATGTTAGCCAAGGGAGTCCCAGGATGTGGCAAATCATTTGCAGTGCAGCGCTTCATCCTCGACTGGGTGGATGGAAAAGTCCAAACAGACGTTTTCTTTCTTATTCCTCTGCAGTTTAAGGAGCTGAATAAGATGCTGGAAGGAGAGTATACTCTCATGAGTCTGGTCAGTACCCTTTATCCAGAGATGAAGGAAATAGACGATCTCGAGTTTGATGGCTGCCCGGTGATGTTTATTTGCGACGGTCTAGATGACACCCAAATCAACTTTAATTTCCGGAGAACGGTGTATTGGTGTGATGCGACTAGGCCTGCAACTGTGCAAGTGTTGATGACCAACCTCATCAGAGGTAACCTGCTCTATAACGCCTACCTGTGGCTCATTACTAGGGCAGGATCTCTGGATGTGATCCCACCAGAACACGTCCACCAGCTTCTGGAGGTCCGTGGCTTCAACAATGATCAGAAAGAGGCCTATTTCAGAAAGAACATCTTAGACCCAGACCTTGCTGAGAAGGTGATTGCTCACATCAAGTCTTCCAAGACGCTGTTTATTATGTGCCACTCTCCGCTGTTCTGCTGGGTGGCATCTAAAGTGCTGCAGAGGCAGTTCCAGTCTTTACAATCCTCACAGCTGCCCACAACTCTTACTAATCTGTACACAAGTATGCTTCACGGTCATACTCTAATGTCAGTCGAGAAACTGAAGAACGACCCCACCGAAGACACAAAGGATCTTACTTCTGATCAACTGCTCGTCAAGCTTGCAAAGCTGGCCTACATAATGCTTGAGAAGAATGAGTTTCAGATAGAGAAAGAGCACTGGGATGAAGTTGGATTGCCGGAATCGTACCCTGCCATGGTCTGCACCGGTCTCTGCACAGAGTATTACAGAGAGAAGTACTTGATTTATACAGAGAAGGTGTGCTGCTTTGCTCATCCGACCATTCAAGAGTACCTTGCTGCTCTTCACGTTTTCTATTGTTTCAAGAAACATGGGAAGAACGTTCTTGAGCCGAGCAAGCTGAGCAAAGTCTTGAAAGTTTCCTTGGTAGAGGTACTCAGGAGTGCAGTTGACAAAGCGTTAAGCTCCAAGAATTGCAACTATGATCTCTTTCTCCGTTTTCTCCTGGGTTTGTCTGTGGAGGACAACCAGGAGCTGCTCAAGCACATCCTGCAGATCTCTACCAGTCCTAGCCAGAATGCACGAGACGAGACAACTCGCTACATTAACAAGAAAATCAAAGAAGGCCACTATCCGGAAAAAAATGAAAACCTTTTGCGGTGCATTGATGAACTTAACCCACAATAACACTGGGATGGATTTCTGAGAGCGATGCTGTTGCATTTTCTCGTGCTATAAGAGCGAGGTGGTAGAATAAATCATCTGTGAGGAATGCCTGCCATCCAGGTCTTGTAGGGTCATCTAGATGTACTTTTCCATCAGTGACAAACAAATTTAAACCAGAAGAAATTGAAACACTATAATGTTTAACTTTTTCTAAATAAGCTGTCATTGCATTGAGATATCAGCTTTTGTATTCAATACATTTATCAAAATAAAAGGTAGATTACTTGATATAGTTTATATTCCCTTAACTACATTATAAAAGGAGCATTGCTGTTAAAGTATTATGTTTGAAGTGGTAGTATTAAACGGAATGATCAAACCTAAAACACACATGGCCATAAAATAAAGACCTTTCTAAAAATGTCAGTTTTTGTACTTAAGTTTTTTTACATTTGAAAATGTTCCTTTTTAGAACACTACGACCCGGTTTCACAAAGAGGGCTTAGCTTAAGGCAGGACTAGACCTTTGTTACATTAAGATATTTAAGCAACTTTTACAAAAATGCCTTTAAAAACATTACAGGTGTGCATTTTGACCCAGAACTATGGTCTGGGTATCTCTGGCACTGCTCTCTCTTGGTTTTCTTCCTATCTCTCAGAAAGACAATTCTATTTCTGATTTTCGATCGCCCACTGTCCCCCTGAAGTGAGTTCCCCAGGGATCTGTTCTTGGCCCACTATTATTCACAATTTACATTATCCCTCTTGGTCTTATCTTACAACGTCATGGTCTTAACAATCACTTTTATGCCGACCACATTCAACTTTATTCTATCTGTACACCTACTCCATAATCCCAAATTTACACAATCTCTGCTCGTGTGAAGAACATTAAACATTGGCTTAACTTAATTTGGACAAAATGGAGATAATTTTAATTGGAACCCCTGCACTCACCAGCAACATTTCTTCCAGTTTCACCTCTTCAACTGCCCACTTTCCTTTCAGTCTCACATTAAATCTGTCGCTAAATCTGCATTCTTTCATTTATATCGTATTACCCAATTGCATGTCTTCATCAGTACCAAAGATGCATCCATGCACTTATCTCATCATGCATTGATTTCTGTAATGGCCTTTTCATTGGTCTACCAATCTCTTCAATGGGGGGAAGATCATTTAGTGTTACTACGCCTAAACCTTGGAATTCTCTACCATGTTCACTATGTTCTGTTTATAATATCTCAGATTTTACATCTTTACTGAAAACTCACTTGTTTTCTGAATGTTACAGCTCTGATTCAATAAACTGACCACTTTGTTTAATCCACTTGTCCTCTGCATGTTTGTCTCTTAAGTTTAGGTTGAAACTTAGATGTTTCAACCTAATCAATATTGATAAATGATGCAATCATAGAATACAAAGTTTAAAATGTGTATTTATCTGAATATTACAGTATATAGCAAGTAAAGATACAACATATACATATAAAACTTAATTTGTATTTATATAATGTATATTAAATCATGGTGTTTTAGTAGTCCTCAGTCACACCACTCAAATGTGTCAAATGCTGACACTGTTGCTGATGTTGTCAGGGCACATGTATGTGTAAGGCACCTTTAGCCCTTTGTTTCTGTCATTGATGGACTCACTAAAAAAGGACAGTTCTGCTTGAAAATCTCTGATCCTTTTTTGAGGAGCCGTCTGGCAAAAGTAGTCCTCCGGGTATTGCCCGAGTCGAACCTTTATAAAAGATTAGAGAGAAATTTTTGAGATTTTTTTATGTGTATGCAAAACCTGAGATAATCCAATCAGTTGAGTAGGAAACACTCACTAAATCTGATGAGGGTTTGCTCAGGAGCCAAAAAACTGATACTAGATAAGCAGAGGTGTTCACATCAGGGAGAGTTTCCAGCAGAGTGTGTTTGTCTGAGCTTCCCTTAGATATAGGAGGGGGTCTTTTTAAAGAGCCTGGGGCATTGGGAAACCAACTACCATAGTCAAACTAAGTGCAAAAATATGGGGAGCAAAACAGAGTATATAAAACAAGTGATTCTAATTAAATAGAAACATTTGCATTTCATTTTTAACTTACATGTCCTGTTCTTAGGGCCGAATGTTGAGCCGAAACTGTAAAGATCACCATGGTCACAAATTTGGCAACTTCCTCCACTGTGCTAAAACACTGAGGTATTCCTAAATAATAAGGAAAATAACATTTTTAATAAAAAAACATAAAATGATGACATCACAGCTTTCATAACCACAGCCACGTCATCTAACTCCCCTGTGCTGCTGTGCTCGAGAAACCCGTGAATGAAGATCTCCTTGATCCAGTCCTGCAGTTCAGTGTCCTGCTGCACGTCACTGTCACTTTGGTAATAAAACTCCACCATGCTTCTTACAAAACTACAAATTAATACCAAAGCAACAAGGCATCTTAAATTGCATTGCACACATTAAAAGGTGAAGTATGTAATATTGACAGCTAGCGGTTGAAATGGGTACTGCAAAAAAACAAAGGCATGACCTGGAACGCACATTTCAGAGTAGAATTACTGGCTTTATTTTTTCTAAAAATAGCTTTGCAAACAAATGATAATTCCTTGACAGCAATACAATGTTTTTTCTGACAAGTGGGCAGGATCATACAGATTAAAGGTAGCTACAGTGTGCAATATTGACAGCTAGTGGTTGAAATGGGTACTGAAATTCCAGCCCATTTGATGCAGATCTGAATGATTATTCTATTTTGTTTGTTTAATATTTAAAAATCATGTTACTCATTTATTAAGTTCCAGAGCTGAAGTCCATCGTCTCTGTAGAAGAAGCTGGGAACAGATTCTAGTCCACGGTCACTGATGTCTTCAGGCAAGCAAAGAGAGCTGTAGGTCAGGTCTGAAAGTGCCTTCTTCATGAGACTTGTCATCCCCTCATCTCCAATACTAGTATTCTAAAGTGAAAATTATTTGTAGTTACATAATAAAGATAAATGAAAATAAAAACAATCTTGAATCAATAGCCTACCTGAGTGACTGCATCGTCAGAACCGAGAAGTCTATTCCGAATAAGGGTGTTTATCTGCAGGGTATAACGTGTGTGTGGCACCAGCAGCTTTTAGAGAAACAAATACATACAGTATTCACTTGTCCACTCTTTGTTACATTGCAGCCATTTGCTAAAATCATTTAAGTTCTTTTTTTTCCTCATTAATGTACACACAGCTCCCCATATTGACATTCACATTTTTGCAGATTTATTAAAAAAGAAAAACTGTAATATCACATCGTCCTAAGTACACCTTCATTTGAGTCAAGGTGTGTTTAATTATACTGATACTTGATTAGGAAAGCCACACACCTGTCTATATAAGACCTTACAGCTCACAATGCATGTCAGAGCAAATGAGAATC
>JAUCMT010000051.1:6962377-6982525 GCA_032357475.1 Enteromius thamalakanensis
GATTAGGAAAGCCACACACCTGTCTATATAAGACCTTACAGCTCGCAATGCATGTCAGAGCAAATAAGAATCATAAGGTCAAAGGAACTGCCTGAAGAACTCAGAGACAGAATTGTGGCAAAACACAGATCTGGCCAATGTTACAAAAATATTCTGCTGCACTTAAGGTTACAGTGGCTTCTATAATCTTTAAATGGAAGACGTTTGGGACCAGAACCCTTCCTAAAGCTGGTTGTCTGGCCAAACTGAGCTATCATGAAGAGCCTTGGTGAGAGAGGTAAAGAAGAACCCAAAGATCACCGTGGCTGAGCTCCAGAGATGCAGTCGGGAGATGGGAGAAAGTTGTAGAAAGTCAACCATCAGTCGGGGCTTCAAAGCAGAGTGGCCCGACGGAAGCCTTCTCTCAGTGACACATAAAAGCCTGCATGGAGTTTGCTAAAAAACACCTGAAGGACTCCAAGTGGTGAGAAATAAGATAATCTAGTCTGGTGAGACCAAGACAGAACTTTTTGGCCTTAATTGTAAGCAGTATGTGTGGAGAAAACCAGGCACTGCTCATCACCTGTCCAACACAGTCCCAACAGTGAAGCATGGTGGCAGCATCATGCTGTGGGGGTGTTTTTCAGCTGCAGGAACAGGACGAATGGTTGTTATCGAGGGAAAGATGAATGCCCAAGTACAGGGATATGCTGGACCAAAACCTTCTCCAGAGTGCTTCTACTAAATATTGAGCATACTTAGGACCATGTGATATTTCAGCTTTTCTTTTTAAATAAATCTGCAAAAATGTCAACAATTCTGTGTTTTTCTGTCAATATGGGGTGCTGTGTGTACATTAATGAAGAAAAACTTAAAGGATTTTAGCAAATACCTGCAATATAACAGAGTGAAAAATTTAACAGGGTCTGAATACTTTTCGTACCCACTGTAAGTTATGAGTGATGATTATGATCCAGGTTATTGCAGAATGTCATGCATTGATCAGATGTTTATGTGATGGACTGGAACATTTATTTGGCCCAGGTATTAACAGTAACAAATAGTATATTGACACAGACACAGTATCTTAAGTACCTTATGTATAGGGTGAGCTGGCGGGAGGTTTCTCATTAACGACACTGTAAACGTCTCAGCCAGATGTGTGCGCAGATAGAAAGATGCTTGATGCTCAAGACAGTCGGCATTCCTCATATAGAGTTTGGCGAGCTGCCAGTCATTCTTTGAGTCACTAGGCAGGAAAACTGGACTGTCCTCTGATGCCTGTTGCTGCAACTAACACAATGAAAAACAGAATGAGAATTAATTAATCAATCATTTTCTGTATTATATAAGGATTTTCATTGTTTATGATGTTACTCACCACGTCAACCATATGTCAGTATTTTTGTATTGATTTTTGCATGCTTTTTAGTGATGTCAAACAATTAATCATAATATATGAGTTTGTACTTTGTATATTTATTATGCATATATAAAAGCATATATTTAAGAAAAATTATTTGTTTATATATTATATATATTTATATAATTAAAAAAATAATAATATGAATATATGAATGGATATGTATTTTTTTAATATATACTGCATGTATTTATATATGCATAATAAATATATTTTATTATGTATTCTAAATATAAACTATATATATCATAAATATTTTTTATTTTAAGCATGAACAATTAATTTTGCTAGAATTATATGTAAAAACAAGAAATAGTCAGTGGGTTAGGAATAATATTTTATACTTAAATAATACTTTATTCAGATCTACAAGGCTTAATATGTTACGCAATTTTGCTTCTAAAAAAATTATTTATAGGGCATTAACAGCAATATGTACAAATGCCAGAATTCATTTACATATTTGATTTGGTCCAGTCCATTCCAGTATTGTCTTAAGTTAATGAAACCCATCAAATGTACCTGAATTGCAATAGGCAAAAGTTTGCCCACTTGGTTTTTGTACAGAAGGCATAGTGGAGCCGCAACATACTGCTGCTTCCCATTGATCAGCTGAGTTGGTAAATCTGCCAGTCTTTTATAGTCACATAAGAAAATGTTTCCTTGCTGTTGAGTTAAACAAAATTAAACAGTTAATTACTTACATATACCGAGCGCATGGAGAGTGCAAAAGAGCAAATTTGACATTGTTCTACCTTAATCTCCAGAGTAAGTGAAGTCCCATTCTCTAGAAAAGGCTGCACCATACTATCAGTAACCGCAAAGTTCAGAGGAAGCTCAGTGCATCGACGGAGCATCATCGGATTGCAGCCATTTAGGAGCTGATATCCAAAAAAATCATCATCCATCCAGTGCAGCTGCACATACTCTATTATAAAAGGATTGCAAGTTTTACTTCCCTCAACATCAAACACATCTTCTAATGTCAACATATCTGTGAAGCAGATGACCTTAGCAGCTCTTACCAGAGACAGCAGTTCTGGATGACCAAAAGGCACTCTTCATGTCTTCCATTTGAACCCACTGATCAGGCTTTTTCACCAGTTTCTTCATTTTGATCTCACCAAGCCTGGAAGATAAATTCATCATTGGTGTAAAGGAATTATCAGACAGGTTTACTAACACTTATGCCAATATATGTTTGTGAGACTCACGCAGTGGAGCAGTTGAAAGCTGAGTCCATGTCTTTAGTGAAAGAGAAGCGGACCACTGAGGGAAGAGACAGGGGCTCCTGAAAACATGCGTGCTGGGGAAGACCTGTTTCGAACTCAGTCCACCTTGAGGAGGAAGAAGGTACACAAAGATATACACTATGAAGAGCTCACAAAATGAGTGCTAAGACATCTTAGTGGTGCAAAACTTACTGGTACACTTGTTTGTTAAGCTTCAGCTCATTCGTTCTGTGCTCCTTCAATTGTAAATATTTTTCTTCATAGATTATTGTAGCTGTCAGAAAATACAAATGAGTTGTAACAGAAATTTAACAGAGAATCCATCAAAATCATAAGATCAAGTCTCCTATGCTCACCAAGGTTATGTTCATTTGATCAAAAATACTATAAACAAACATTGATGAAGTCATATATATTTTAAAATAATTTTATGTTTAAAATTGTAATAATTCCTTTGATAA
The DNA here is from genome assembly GCA_032357475.1 of Enteromius thamalakanensis. Taxonomy (NCBI): domain Eukaryota; kingdom Metazoa; phylum Chordata; class Actinopteri; order Cypriniformes; family Cyprinidae; genus Enteromius; species Enteromius thamalakanensis. Next base: position 6,965,473 of record JAUCMT010000051.1, read on the forward strand.
CAAAGCTGAATTTTCTACAGCTGTAACTCCAGTGTCACATTTTCCATCAGAAACCATTCTGCAGATATATGATGTGCTGCTTAATTAACATTACCTATTATAAAAAACAATTGTGTTGCTTAATATTTTTTATGATAAACTTGAGTTTAAAAAAAAGAATGCAATAACAGTATAAAAACCTTTGGCCTCTCGCAGCTCAATCACTTCTCCCTCTGCCATCCATCGATAGCACGGGAAACAGATCACATCTTTCTCAGGGGTCCTTACATTTACCAGACAGCAGAACCAGTCATTCTCTGGCAAGAACATGAAATTATCTTTCTCGAGTCTGATGAGCATCAGGTCGGCGAGAGTGAACCTGGTAATAACTTTGTACTTCACCTTCTAGGAAAAAAGAAATAAAATACTACAGTTAGACAAACTCATGGCTAATTTCAGTCAGTACTTTCCTCAGCACAATTGAATTCATAATAAAATGTCGCAAAAATATCTTACCATCCCAGTCTTAAAATCTCTTCCATAACTGTCAAGCTTGGTCCGTTCACTCACTCCTTGTGTGCCAATCAAAGTAATGAATATATTGTCAAATGTGCCTGCATGGGTCATGGAGCCTGTGGTCACCTCTACATCATATATAGCCTCCATGGCTCTGAAAACTAATACAGAGGTTTAGATTTGTTTTCTGGTAGATATATCTATGGGCCGGTTTGCCGGATAGGAATTAAATTAAGCCAAGACTAGACCTTTGCTAATTTAGGACTTTTAAGAATTTTTAGAAACATGTCTTACAAAAATGCATTATCTGTGAGCATTTTAAGACCAAACAATGACAATAATGTATCAGTGCAAGCTTTTTCCAGTTTAGACAGCTCTTAACATTTATTTTAATCTTGGACTAGTCTTAAGTCTAAGACTATGTCTCAGTGCTTTTGCCCATAAAATAAGTTACCAAAATATATTTCTTGTTTCTCAGAATAAAGTCACACAGGTTTGGAACAATACAATTATCGTTTTTGGGCGAACCACCCCTTTAACAATAAAAAATACTAGTAAAGATATTAAGGTTTGATGTTTTACAATGTGTTCAGTAGAACTGCACTTTTTTCCGCATTAGCTTATTTTACACCGGAAACGAGCGCCGCGTCAAAAACAAATGGAGCATCCAAAGTAGCCGACAGATATAGAATTGTTAATGTTACTATGAGTATAAACCTCGCTAAATGTAGCTACGTGTAAAATTACAGAATATACAAACGTATTTTAGCATGCCCTTTTGAAGAAAACATACCTGAGGTAGATGTTGAAGCAGCCTGGGAGTTGAAGTCAAATGAGGAAAACCCAAAGCCCAGTAGCAGGACCCTGCCAAACTGGATTCTGGCTTTCCAATAGTGAAAACAAGCTGAAAATAATACAGGTTGTAGCCTATCATAACAGGACATTCCTTCAGTGTGTGCACCATCCACCATCAATGACTTTTGGCCCATTAAAAAAGTTTCTAGAGAACACTTTCTTAGCATTTAGTCATTTTTGGCATTGTTTGTACAGCATGTTATATCAGGTATAACTTTGATAAATCAACTCATAATCAGCTGTTGAAAATGAACACAAACACATACTTCTGTCAAACAGAGTTGATCAACAAAGATAACATTTATTGCAAAACAAGTAACAGAACCAGAAATACTACTTGAACAAACTCAGAGAAAATAACACTACAGGGTCAGATCAGTGTTGGACTGGAATTTTTTTTATTTGTGTTTACAAGTTCATTTGTTGGCATCTAAGTTATTAGTTATATATGCAGTTATACACAGTTCTGGTAATTACTGTTTCTTCTTCACAACATGTGCACAGTCATATTTGCCCCTGACCACAGTGAGTTTGACCCCTGGTAAGTCCTGTGTTCTCCCTCCTTGTATAAGCACCACATTGTGCTCCTGGAGGTTGTGTCCTTCCCCAGGGATGTATGCGACGGCTTCTTGACCATTGGACAGACGTACTCGTGCACACTTGCGGTTGGCTGAGTTGGGTTTCTTGGGTTTCCTGATCATGGTCTTGAGCACTACTGCTTTGAGCTGTGGATGCCCATCAGTGGCACCGATTTTTGGACGAGGTGGAGGAGGTCTGCCCTTACGGTGCATCTGATTGAGAGTGGCCATGGTCCTGGTAAACACAGGTCCAGACCAGAAAGGTACAGAGTGCGATGCTGCCAAAATGACACAAGAGAAAATAGCATTATCCATTTCAGTAATTTATTTATTTTAAAAGGACATTAATCACAGTTCTGTTTCTAAGGCTTACCCTGCAAAAGAGACGACAGCACTGGTTTGAGACTTCCAAGAAAAGACATTTTAAACTGCAAAATTAAATCATAAGATATAGAGTCACTGGGAATGATAGTGAAATACACTGTGCTAGTGTAACATTATTCCTTTTGTTTTTAATTTACCTGTATGTACGTTATGTTAAAATAAAGTATCCGACGTTTCTTATGTGCAGCCTTTACAGTCCAATGAAAAAGGACGGATTCTTTCAGCTATGATATTACCGACATGCACAGCGCCATGTTGAAAACAGATTGACCCCGAAAGCATTTCCTCGATCCTGGACCAGTGACGAACTCAAGACTGAACTACCTAATGCCGCCATCTAGTGAGTGGAAGGCTCTTTTTTTCTTTTTTACAAGCTTTACAAGCTTTTTACTTTTATACTTATGTAGTATAGAAAAAAAAATACTATGCATTTCAGTAGTGACCATTAATTGTTTAGCTATACTATGTTCTTTGAAAATATCTTTTGTTTTCACAAAATTTCATACAGGTATGAAACTAATTATACCCTTTTAAAAAACAGCATATGCTGGGGCCTGTTCCATAAAGCAAGTTTACCAAATAAGACAGACTTATGGCAGATAGTCTGACTTATTTTAATACAAATTGACTGGCAATAAGTCAGACTAACTGAAATAAGCCTGGTTTATGCTCTAATCTTGGTTTATGGAACAGGCCCCTTGTTAGGTACTGTATGTTTTGAAGCTGGGATGCTGGTTTATGCTGATCATGTGCTGGCAAAGGACCAGCATAAACCAGCATCCCAGCTTCAAAGCATACCTAACCAGCATATGCGATAAATTACGTTTTCATTTTTTTAGGTGAAGTTAAAAGGCCACTGAAGTATGTATACTTTCATGGCTGTGTTTCCAAACATAATTAAAGGTTAGTTAACCCAAACATTTTGTTATAACACTAAGTTTGAACCACTAATGTCACTAAATATTTCAACAGTGTCCTTACTAATACCCTTCTGGGCCTTTGACGTGTGTGTTGCTGTCTATGAAGGGTCAGAAAGCTCTTGGATTACATCAAAAAAATAAAAAATAAAAAATCTGTATTCCAAAGATAAAAAAAGTACATACAAGTTGATGAGTAATTATTTTTGGGTGAATTACTGTATCCCTTTAAGTACAAAAAGTGCACTTTACTGTAAAATTACTATACGACCTAAACATACATTCAGTTTGCATGAAACCATAAACTTTATCAAACATTATCTTGATAATAAATATTCTTGTTTCACAAGCGTTCTACACAATTTCCATTAATGACCACTGAACGTCAGCATTGAGCAGTCTTTACTGTATACACTCACAAATCAAAAGTAAAGAAACTGAATAAAGTTTCATGTTGGTGCAATGCAGGCCTTCGTGAGAGTTGGAGAACTGAGGACATCGTCTCAAGCCCAAGGATGAAGATAGCTTTCCTACTCATTTCAAAGGTTTGTTTTGCTCTATCTCTGTCGATATAATTTATTTGTTGACAAGATTGTTCTTTTGATCTTGCACTCTGGCATTAGAGCTTAAGAATAGAAATGTTTTGTACGTTTGAATAGTGCAGACAATGTAGGTGGTTGTTTTCATCATACTTTCCAGAAAACAAGATGAGAGCATCTTAATTTTTGCATTTCCATTATGATTTAAGTGGGCACGGGCTGTTTGTGTGGACGTATCTGGAGGATGAAGAGCGAGAGAGCAGTGAAGAGAGAGTTGAGTTAAAGAGGTAAGGGTGAGTCATAAGGAGAGAGGGTCTTAATGAATGGGACGGTATCAATGAGAAAGCACAGATGTGTGAAAGAGGGAGGATGAAAAGAAACTCAGCTGACTGATTGGAGGAGTGGGAGGAAAGCAGGATGAATAAGCACCTAAAAGTCCTTGTGCACCTTCCAAGCGCTCCACATTCTCTCTTTTCCTCCTCTTTTCAGTCCGTTCTATTTTTATTCCTCTTCACTGCTGAAAGCGCATCATTCTCACAAGGACAGGAAGAGAAGACATGAGAGAGTTTTGTTCAGATGAAACTCGTGGGGTATTTCTGGACACGGGGCGGTAAGTTGGCCCATGGTCCCATGTGGGAGGGTCAGCGCAGCACCGGACGCCGGACTCGATGGAAAGGTGCATAACTGGATAATTGACAAGCAAACAATGATTTAGGGGCACTGGAGGTGGAGATTGCGAAAGGAAGATCTCGCTTCCCCAGCAACAAGAGGAAAAAATGGAAAGGCAGGAAAGGCCATATAGGGTATTATCGTGAGCTTCCAGGTATAATGGGAAAGTGTGGGCTGACTATTCACTGTACAGCATGGGTTTGTGGACATATATGCATGTGTGTGTGTGTGTGTAGGAGGCTGTTTTGCTCCACTGTGCCTCTGAGTCAAGAGCATACGTCAGGAAAAACAGATAGCACCTCATCATCTGCGTCAGTCGGTCCTAGGAAACCATGGAGACACACTAAAAAGGCAGTGAATGAAAGGGAACAATGGAGGGGGCAGCAACAATAAACACACACCGATGAACCTCGCTTTGATGCATTTAATTGACTCTCATATACATATTTGGAAAACAAGAGCGCATCAGATTCAAGGATATTCTTTGTGGAAAAGAGCATATAGCACATCGAATGCACTCTGAGAAAGAAAGGTTTTCACAGCGATGGCACAGAAAAACCATTTTGGGTTCCTCAAAGAGTTTTCAGTCAACATTTTCTTAACATTTCTGTATCCACTAGAAAGAATTAGAAGCCCTCTAATCGAACCATCAAAGCTAGTCATCTTTCATTTTAAGATTGTAAGCAAATCCCATATTGTTCTCCAAACAGAGGACAAAACATAGAGGAATATTGTTTATTATGAAGCATTTTCTATGGTTTTCATGCACTGACACAATGAAGAGCAACTAGAAAGAGTGTATTGTAGGTGGGAATCAATCCTCTACTTGACCGTAGAACTCTACGATGGTTTAAAGATACAATTATGATTCATAAACAGTAAAACACAGTCTTCACTATAAGTGAATACAAAGTGGCTATTGCCTTTATGTTACTTTAAGTACTTTCCCCAAAGTGACAGTCCAATATGAATAGGATGCATGTTCATGTGACTTCATGATATCGAAATATAAACATAAATAATCATTTCTAACACATTTTGTTTTAAATCTACCACATTAACCCAGAAAAATAGCTTTGTAAAAGATGACAATATGCCATACTGCATTGATTAAGTCACAGACTTATGTTAAAACATGTGATCACTGGTTCCATCTGCAGGAAAGGAGAGAGAAAAAACAATTTAGACGCAAATAAAACATTGAGATGCTGACATGCTAAAATCGGACAGAGGAAAAAAATCTCACCTTGGTAGAAGATCTGTTGTCCACCTTGATGAGGGAGTTGATACAACTCATCTTGTTGCCTCTCGGCAGGAGTCATCGGGGCGGCTGCCCCAAACACAGGTTCCAAGGTGACCAGCTCCTCTAGGAGGGACTGGGCACAAGGCAGAGCAGGAGTGAGGGCAGGAAGTGTGGTGGACCCTGGGGTAGACATTGTCTCCATGTCCTCGTTGGGTCTCTCGACTTCCTGCGGCCCACCCCTGGCTGTGCCGTTACGGTGCGTCGACCGGACGCTACAGAGGTGGTGTACACCGTTTAAAGTCTCATCCTCCTCCTGTGTGTGGACAGGGGAGCTGCGGCTCGGGGAGTGCTGAGCGTAGGACGGCTCTGATGAGTAAGGCGAGGGAGGTAAGGGGGAGGTGGATTGCAGATTTGGAAGAGGGATGCCATCTACTGCTTTCTCCTCAAACATAAAGACATCAATGTGAGCCAGCGAGGAGTTTGGGCCCGGTGCGTGATGAGTGGGAGCCGATGTGTTTTGTGGTTGGCTGTGACAGAAACCCTCAGCTAGAGTGCTAATGTACTGAGCCAGGAGGGAGATTTCCAGTCGCTCTCTTTCTAAATCGTCTTCCCGAGGGAAGAAACTCAAACAGGGCTTTTTGGTGGGCGAGGCCTCAGGGGTTAAAAGGCCTTCGGGGGGACTGTGGAATGGGAAATGTGGGACGTCTACATATAGAGGTCCTCTGATTTCTGGCAGTGCCATGAGAATGCATTCGTCACTGCCTGGGCTGTCTGGAGTAGGCGGTAGTGTTTCGTATAGGCGTTTGCGGCAGTGTTGAGTGGGGCCGATGCTTGTGGGAAGGGTTGTGGACTGCCTCATTTTGACCGCATTGCTATGGTCTGATTTAAAGGTATCATCGCCAAACATGAAACTGCCTTCTCTGAGTCTTGGGGTGTAAGGAGGTGTGCAAATAAACTCCTCTGAGCTTTGACGCTTTGGAGGAGGAAGGGATGGAGGGGCGACATGGGTTTGGGGAACGGCAGAGAGACTCTGGATGTTGCTTAGATGTTCAGGGGAAACAGTCATGGCTGATCTCCACATCTGGGGGCCGCCGTGCGGTTGCGGATGGCTCTCTTCGTCCTGAGAAAAGCCCTGAAGAGGGTCGAGTGCCATGCTGGTCGGGGCAGAGGTGCTAGGCAGCTCCTCGGAGGAGCTCCGCCCAGAAGTGGTGAAGCTGAAGTCGAAGGACTGGGAGGACAGGCCACTGCTGCTGGGCGTGAAGACCTGGTCTGGGCTGGACAGGGGGTCAGAGCTCTGGCGTGCCTCCTGGTACAGGAGAGCCAGCTGGTTCTGCTCTGAATGCAACTGCTGACGCACCGACCAGGCTTCAGACTCACTGAGGGAAGGGTAGAAAAAATGGCAGATTGTTAATTATTTTATAAATGTGTTTAAGATGAAAAAAAATACTAGTATTAATTAATTAATTGTTTAAATATATTAAACATAATAAAATATTAAATATATTATAAAACATCTCAAAAATAATAATAATACATTGTATTAATAATAAGTGGTATTATTATTATTATAATTATTATTATATTAAAAATATTATTAATAATACTAAAATTATATATGTCACTACTAATATAACAATAATAATATCTATTAATATTTAAATATAATAATAATATATAAAATATAATATAATAATAATAATATTAATAACCAATGCTATATGTATAATGTTAATATAAAATATTGATATTTATAATGTCTAAACTTAAGTTTAACAAATTTTTAAATCAAAGGAATCAATTTCTTTTATTTAATAATAATAATTGTAATAAAATTGTAAATATAATTGTTTTTGTTTTACATTAATTACACATAAAAGCTGATAGCCTTTATACCTTATAACGTAGTTGTGGCTGTTGATGGGGTATTCTCCAGTCTCCAGCTGAAGAACAATGTAAAGCCAGACCCATGAATGATCTGCTGCCTCTACCTGGACCACCATCTCCACCTGCCTCTCCCCACCTTCATGTACTGAAATAGGACATAATGACCAATTAATGAGCCATATTTACCAGACCGTCTTATGGTATCTCATTTAAACATGAAAATAAATAAATAGAGCTATGTACTCACACAAGGCGCAGTGTTGTGCAGAGGCGTGAGAGAGATCACGAGGATGAATCAGACTGTACCATGAGCGAGAACGCAGAGTCTCTATATCATAGCCAAGGTACACGCTTACACTGTCAGAGAGAGACAAACACAACAGGTTTATTCTCTCGCTCTCATAATCATATACCGACAGGCACTTTTACAGGACTCATACTGTACCTGTCCTGAGCCGCATGGATTCTCATGTCCCGGCTGTGCTGAGACTGGAAACAGGACAGGAGGAAAGACTGCTCCGCAGGAGGGGTGGGGAGAGGATTCCTAGCTGACGAAGCCTGAGGGATGCTGGACTCCATGGGGGAGCAAAAACACACCCAGACTGGATTGGAGGTCCAGTAGGAGGATGTGTGGTATGAAGGTGGCAGACAGCATGCCCGAACCAATGTCAGTTTGTTGCCTGATCCCTGTCTTCTTACAAACTTTGAAGTGCTGAAGCGGCAACGAAAGAGACGGTCTACAAGCAAACAAAAAAAACAGTGACATTAAAGGATTTTTTTTTTTACATCATTTACAATACATCCCGGTTACTTTATAAGGTATCAAACCAACAGTGTAAAGTACCTGTGTCAGGTGTGGTGATTGGCACAAGGTTGCCTCTCATGATGAAGTGGTCAGCTGGGTCTATTATGTCATACACGCTGTCGCTCTGAGCCACAAGATCAACCTGAATGAAGCCCAAATCATTATTTTTAGCATGCTCCAGTTCCTACTAAAAGTCAATGAACTATTTATTTTACAATTTGTATCTTACCATGGAGTGACCGAGGTGCTCTGCCACATTGTCGGATAGATACAGGAGTTTTCCTTCACTCGTCAGCACGAGGAGAAACCCTGGTAGTGTGTGCAGCAGATCCGAGAGTTCTGGCAAAGACAGGACGCTCCCGCTCACATCATGACCTGCTGCCACTGATTAAGACAAAACATGGAAATCTCAACATAAAGATCTGTATGCACATAATAACAATTTTTAATGCAGCTAGTATTTTCGTAGTATTTTAAAGCAACATTCACACAAACAGCTCAAAATCAGCACCACAGACAGCAACTTTCAGAACTCTGGACAGAGACAGAGATTCCTCTGATATGACATATCTGCTCCATGTTCGTAAAACATTAATGTTTTAAAGTTATTTCCGTTTTTGTGTTCTTTAGAAAATGGTAAATAACTTTTAAACCTCTTAAGAAAGCATATACACTGATCTGAAGAGCTAACACAACATCCATAACTTTATATTCGATTGGAAACGCCATTCCAAATAATTTTCATAAGTCCTTGTTAAGTTAACCCTACCTTGAGAGAAAAATAGAGACTTTCTTGTGTAAATGCAGGCTAGGGACATGATGTGAAGGTAGGAAAGACGAGCCTTGTCGGCATCGGAGATGGGCAGTAGATCTTTCAAGTTGCGAATTTCTGCGTTGATTTGATCCCTCCGAGCCTTTGATGCTCCTTTAGTGGACCGGTACATTTTGTCGACTCCAAAAAAATTGTTGGAACGGACGAATAATCTGAGTAAAAACTGCTTGCGGTTAGAGCTACTCAGCCATAATTTGGGGCAGACGCCACTTCTTGTAAGTTTCGGAAAATATCTTTTTAAAAAAAATATCTACTCAGTTTTTAAGAAAATCATTTTTCTTTGCCCATAAATCCTCTGTATTGATACGCTATGGATCTCTCTCTGACTTTCGCGAGAAGCTTCTGATGGCAACATTGCCTCCAGATCCTTTATATAGTGGCGCCTGAAGAAATGTTGGGAGGGGGCGTGCATAAATGGATTTGAATCTGATCTCCAAGTATCCCTGCATTTTGCTGCTGTGATAGTGACGTAGGATGAATATGGGATCCCTTTCAACGCGCAAAGCCAGATTTGGACAAATCTAGACGAAGGCAGTGGTCCAAACTCTCCACCCTGTTGCGCGCTCAGAGCAGGTGCATCTGGCCGCGAGCTGCTGTAACACAATTTTTTTGCTGCTGAATGCTGTTATCTGGGGACGGGATTAGGAGTAAGAATTTATATCTCTTGTCAATGAATTTAGGTAATATGCTAATTGGAAACTGAAGATGCGCCTGTGGTTATTGCTTCTTCATCAAAGCAGTTAGTAGGAGGCTGATAGCTCACAATCAGCAATTACATCATGCCACCCATGCAATAAAAATAGAAAACAAACAATAACCACGATTCAGAAAATAAGTGTTTTATCCCACGACTGCCCCTGACACGCAACATGATCGTCGAAATATCATTTTACAGCTAGCTGCAGTTAAACCAAGAGACGGATCACGAATATAGGCTGGATCAATCAAACAGGTTTAGTTTGATAAGGAAATTTGAAAACGATTTTTTTTATTATTATAGGAGAACAATATTGTATTAAATATAGTGTACTATTTTAAATATGATATGTTGTAATATAATTTTATGTTTAAACAAGCTTTATAATATTTAGTATTAATAGTGTTAATATTTTGTTTTGCATTTAAAAAAATATATAATTTGATTACTACAGAAAATTATGGAAACAGGTTTGACATTAATTGTAAGATCGCCCCATAATGATTTTTTTTTTCAAAACAAAATTGTATAAAAAATAATTAGATAAATTACAAGATGTATTTAGTTTAAATGTATTTAACTGATTTTATTTGAAACTTATATAGAATACTTTATTAGCCTGCTATATATTTTTTCAAAGTCTATAAGCAGGGTTGGTATTATTAATATTAGTCTACTGATTATCAACCAATCAAAGATATTGTAAAGCAGGAGTTTAAAACTCTTGAGAAAATCCTTTCACATTAGAACATTCAATCTAACTCATATTCAGTGTATACCAGTGTACATGTGAATAATGAAACAACACAAAAAATAATTTTCATTGGGGAGAGAGAGAGAGAGCGAGAGAGAGAGAGAGAGAGAGAGAGAGAGGAAGGGGAAGATAAGGAGAAATCAGTGAATGAATGGTTTGAAGGACACTTGTCTGGTTTTATAGTTTCTGCTTCTTTATGTTCATGTTTATTTTAAAACCAGAAGAATCAAGGTCCTCACTCTTTTACTTTAAAGAACAGGGATAATCAGTTGCTTGGCAACACTTCTTTTAAAATACCTGAGCAGGACAAGACAAGAGGATGGCAATGGTCATCATCTGAAGCTCAAACTTTATTTATTTAAAGTAACATGTATTAAAATACACGTGCCATGCCATGATTCACTTGTAAATAGTATGTTGTGATAAAGTGGGATCTTTTCTGCTGAGCCCCTTATACGGACAAATTACTGAGTCTATTTTTATCCTTATGTGCTTGATCATTCATCTGTGACATCATGACCTACCTCATTGATTTATGAATGCATTTTACTGTAGTTAAGAGCTACTTTTTGAAAGTTCCTTTTTAGCATCCAAGGATTTCATTTAGAACATCCATAAAACTTTTAAATCACATTAATAGTCATCAATAAGGGAGATTGAATGTTCTTATTGCTACGAAAAACAATTGCGTGCATATATATATAAATATATGTATATATACATGTGTATATTTGAGTGATTGTATATATATATATATATATATATACATACATCTACAATCACTCAAAAAAAAAAAGAAAAATACTTTTTCACTACAGAATGCATTATTATGGATAGAGGCATACAGTATATCAGTTATATCAGAAGTCTCACTCTGACGGCACCCATTCACTGCATAGGATTCATTGCTGAGCAAGGGATGCAATGCCAAGTGTCTCCAAATCTGTTCTGATAAAGAAACAAACTCCTCTACGTCTTGGATGGCCTCAAGATGAGTATAGTTTCAGCAAATCAAACACATTGTCTTACAATCTTAAGTGCGACTTGCTGAAAAATGATTTTGGGGAATCGAAGATAGCTCTTTATGGCTTCTTTATTTGTAGAGAAATGCATGCATACATTTTGCGTGTTTACAAAAGTTTTAAGCATGGAACATAGATCGTACGTGAGCTAAGTTCTCGCCTACACATCTCCCTCCTCCCTCTCCTACGACTGATGAAGGCTGTTCAAACTGCAACCTTTTAACTGCGCTTGCTTTTTTCTTTCTCCTTAGTCTCTCGGGCTATTTTTAACACCAAGCAACAATGCTCATTTATTTCAGACCTCTTTCAGTTTTCTATAGGATTCTAAATAAACGGCTCAAGGACAGACAGATCCATAAGTGTTCTGTAACTTTTAAAGAACGTTAATTAAGAATACAACCTAATTGTATTTTGGTTGTGGCATCCATCCATCACCTCCAGGGGTGATGTGTACAACCTAAGGTTAAATAAGTCTGACTCACACTTCCTGTTTGTAATATTTCACATCCTATGTGATATTTCACTGCCATTATCTGCATTAATACCATCTTTTTCCTCTTTTGTATGTCCAGCCTGTGCAATTATGGCTATTACTGATCAAATAACAAAATCTTTTAGCCTTTGAACTATAATGGAGGTAATAGGAGGCTGGATGATAAGACCGTCGGACGTCGCTCAGAACAGATGCTATCAATATTGATGAAAAGTTTTGCTGGATGATGTGGACCTGGCCCTTGGGAGACGGATCTCCGCAGGGAGGGAACTGTCACCCTAACCCTTGAGCTCCCACTGGACTTTTTTGTTTATTACGTGGGTGGCACGGCCATCTGCTGAAATCAGAAAGATGGGGGATGGGATTTCTTGGAGAAGATGTTTAATGCTCATAATCTGTTCACATAGACGTCTTTGAATATGCATTGAACTTTGGTCATTTTCGAAGAAGCGAAACAACACTCGGGGTAATTATCTCACATCGAATCCACCAAGATACAGCAGCTTTCCAGGAAATATCTCATTGTCTTCTTAGCTTATGTTGTAAATAATCCATCCTTATATTTTTAAAAGAAATGCACAGTGTGTTTCACTTTCCCGACTTTATATCTTTTCTATTCTTTTTTTATTATTTAGGGGTTTATACTAGAAGCTGATACTTGACCATCTCTGTATCTCTGCACCCATGGCAACGGAGCTGCAGTATCTTAGTAACAAAATTTGCGCATTGCAAGAGATGCAAAATGATGGTTGTTCTCAAGCACACCACCAATTTGACCCCAACAAAAGAAGTCGCAACATTTAACCTCCATCAGTGACTAATATCCTTAAACCAATAAAGGGAAAACTTTGTACATGTTAAAAAAGTTGCCATGTCACTGCTTTCACACCTTTATAGCGCATTAAATTACTTGGGAGGTCACGTTGCATGATTCTTTCTTGTATGAAGAATCATTTTTCACCTTGTATTCTTGTAAACCTGATCTGTGTGGGATGGAAATGAGTTCAAATTACCACCAAAAATGAGAGGAAAGGTAACATTTCGAATTTCACGACAAGAGTGCACATGTATTGTTTCAGTCATTCATGGTGATCACAGAATAATGTTTTAATGGCCCGACTGTGACGTGTGCTTGAGGGGGTGGACGGGAAAATTACTCTCCTTATAACCCACAGTTACATTATTCATAACATTACTCTTGTAAACCACAAAAATAGCTCCGAAGCCTCCATTTCCCTCTCTGTTAATAACTAACCTTGTTTATTTTTAGAAAAGATTCAGGTATTTATAAACAGACCGTTTGTTTCATAAAGTAACATACATTAATTGGATTTTCGCCGGTCATAGCTACAACAAAATAGATTCAAAAGTGAATAAAAAGCTCAGACAAAAATGAAAATTCAGTTATCATTTTCTCAAACCTGTATGCACATCTTACACGACACTTTGATAGTTTCTGTTCTCACTGACAACATTTTTCGAAATACCTTTATTTGTGCTTCGCAGGAGAAAGACCTTCGGAGTCTTAGAGAACTTTTAGAATGTAAGATATTACAGCATCGGATATGATTGCCACTGAGCTACTCCTATCACACCTACATCCATCTGCTGTGCTGCCCACAAGCCCTCTGTGCCAACACTGACCATCAATGAGCTCATCACTTCCCTGCTGGAGCTACGCTAGGCTAAATTCACACTTATCGCTGGACAATACATTACATGGCGTTATAATTATCACACGGATCCTTTCGCACACGTAGCAGTAATAAATCAGACGCTGACTCAAACAGAACTTCCTACTCGTTTCGTTGCAAAACAAGCGTGAGATGACCAGTCCATTGATGAAATTATGTTAATGAATGTCCTGCAAAAACACAAACCTTTTTGGAACACGCTAATTAGCATTTAAAGCTATTGGTTAGTCATTTTGGTACTTTTGTCCTGTCTTTACTTTTTGTCAGTGAATATGGTCAATTTAAATCCACAGGGCAGCTATAAAGCTGAAAATTAAAAGATATCCAAGTATAGTAGTTTCAAAGTACAGTAGCTCTAAAATAACATAGCCAGGAAATAATATAAATGTGACTTTTATTTTAGTTAACTTGGGGTAATGGCAAAAAAACTCAGTATGTGTGCTTCAGTGTTACACTGTCACCATGTGGAGACACCTAAGTAATACATTTATACATTTATGCTCACAAATGCTCATCATCATAAATCATAAATGCTCACAATCAGCAGAAACAGTAACAGAATTATTAGCATGTACACGAAATGGGATATTTTCAGCATACAGACATGAAAGGAAAAATAAAGAGGAAGATTATTAATAAAAAAAAACAAAGATGTAGGGGGATCTTAATTTATTTATTTTTATTATTATTTAATGTGTTATTTAATGTATTTTTTTTTTTACTTTAACAATGTAATACAGCAAAAAATAAAGCAAAAAAAAAAACGGATTTTATTTTAAAAGTCTAAATGAGTAAACACAAGGATAACAATTAATGTTAATAAACAAAAATACAACAATTTAAGTAAAACTAAATTCACAAATATTTACAAAGACATTTGTTCTCTCCATGTTTCTTTAAAGGCTTATAGAAGTATTTTTTTTTTTAGTTTGTTGGTGATTTCTGAGATTACACTATAAACGTAATGACAAAAGTGGAATGTGTATTTTATTTAGGTTAGATAATTCTTCAGGTTTTATTTATTTTTTTTGTTAGCTGGTACTTATAACTAATTATATCTTCCTGAAATGTCTGCAGAAGATATATGTGTGTTTGTATTTGTGTGTGTGTGTGTTTACGCTGCATGTATGTGTGAGAATGACAAAGCGAGAGGCATGAATTTTCAGATGCTTTAGCACTTCCCAGAATAGGCCTGCAGTCACCGGCCAAAGTCAGCCACAAAAAAGGATGATTTCACATCAATTTTAACACATAAAAGCAGAAATAGACTGAATTAAAAAAAAAATCCTGTCATACAGTGTTTTTCCTAAGCTCGTCTCTCCATCTCTCTCTCTCTTCTCAGAAAGCATGAGGCCCAACGTAAATGGAGAGACGCAGAACCGAGCTGGTCTGGTAGTTCATGAGAGGATTGACAGACACCATCTCCAGATCGAGGACGTACTCCTTCGGTCCCGTCGCTGCTTTGGCCAACACCAACATGGCACTGATGTTGTTAATTTGCTAGGAACAAGAAATATGTATATACACATGTATATATGTAAGAAAAATTTTATACGTATATATTTAATGTATTTATATATAATATAAAATATAAGAATATGAATATATCAATGTAAATATTTTCAAAATATAAACTGTATGTGTGAGTATTTATAAATTCATAATAAATATACACAGTACACACACATATATTATGTAAACAAAAACTAGCATTTTGAATGAAATTTTGAATGAAGACTGATGAAAGCATAAGAGACTTCTTTCAAAAACATGCCCCACATGAACCCAAATGAATAATAGTGTAACATCATAAAAAACGGATTACAAAACGGATCCTTTTCACCAGTATGTACTCGATAACACATAATTAACCTATTATGAAACTGATGTTTAAAGGGTGATGTGTGTCTCAGACTAACCCGTATGTAGAATTCTTCATTTTCGTCTCCAGAACGAATGCGGAAGGAGTTGTAGGCTCCAGGATAGACGCTGGTGGCCTGGATCTGGAAGATGTCGGAGGGAACGGAGCGCTCTGAGGTGATGCTCATGTATCGATGCACAATGGAGAAGGGCATGTCACGACACTCCGGCTTCACCGCCGGACATATACAACGACTGGACAGAAAGAAAGTCAATTAAACACTGATAAGTGTCCAAAGACGATTCTGATCCCATTATAGGTTGGCATTAATCCAATGGAAATGGCTCACTTCTCTGAGACCTGGATGTAGGGGTCCTGGCAGCTGTTGGAGCTGACACACTGATGTCCACCGTGAATGTTCACACAGACCTGTCCTTCTCCACACTGATGAGCTCCTGTCTCGCACTCATTCACATCTACACACAGAATTGTTATGACAAACTGAAACCAATGTTATTATAAGAGTCGAGTGGAAAACAAATTGTAAATACCTTGGCAGAGTCGTGTTCCAACTAGCTCGTAACCTTCTGGACAAACACAGGAGAATTTTCCAGGCTCGTTCATACACTGAAACTGACAAAGGAAGCTGGAATAGCTGCACTCATCAATATCTGGGAGGAGAGAAAGAAAGATAATTACATGTAGCACATTGTCAGTTGGTTAAATGGGTTATGTCTTTTGCACCAACCATTGCATGAGTAGCCATCGGGTCCCAGGTCATAGCCTTGATCACAGCGACACAGGAACGTGCCGTAACTGTTGTAACACCTTTGCTGACAAGGTGCTCCCATCTCACACTCATTTACATCTGATAACAGAGAAGTAAGATTATGTAGTGGAGAAAACCCTACAAGACAGCATTAAAGCAATAGTTCACCTAAAAATAATAATAAAGCAATTACATGTGCAGTTTTCTGGTTAGTTTATGGTGATAACAATTTTCTGGGAGGATTAGTTCATTGTTTTGAAAAATAGATACTAAAAGCTTAAAATAGCACTTATAAATTGTGTGCTTCTGTATATTACAAAATTGTTGGTTAGAGGGAAGAAAAAACTTATTTTAATTTGACCTGAAATACATGTATAAATACATATTGACATCAATCACAACAAACATCACAGATTCACACATTATACACTGCCCAAGAAAATAAAGGGAACACTAAAACAACACATCCTAGATCTGATGAAATGAAATATTCTTATTAAATACTTTGTTCTTTACATAGTTGAATGTGCTGACAACAAAAATCACACAAAAATGATCAATG
>JAUCMT010000051.1:6982625-7025502 GCA_032357475.1 Enteromius thamalakanensis
GTAATGTCCTTAAAACAAGTCAAAATGAGGCTCAGTAGTGTGTGTGGCCTCCACATGCCTGTATGACCTCCCTACAATGTCTGGGCATGCTCCTGATGAGGTGGTGGACGGTCTTCAGAGGGATCTCCTTTCAGACCTGGATTAAACATCCCCCAACTCTTAGACAGACAACATGGCGTTGGTAGATGGAGCGAGACATGATGTCCCAGATGTGCTCAATTGGATTCAGGTCTGGGGAACGGGTGAACCAATGCAGAGCATCAATGCCTTCGTCTTGAAGGAACTGCTGACACACTCCAGCCTCATAAGGTTTAGCATTGTCTTGTATTAGGAGGAACCGGCATAAGGTCTCACAAGAGGTCTGAGGATCTAATCTCGAAACCTAATGGCAGTCAGGCTACCTCTGGTGAGCACATGGAGGGCTGTGCAGGCCTCAATAGAAATGCCACCCCACATAATTACTGACTCACTGCCAAACCAGTCATGCTGGAGGATGTTGCAGGCAACAGAACAGCGTCTCCAGACTCCGTCACATGTGCTCAGTGTGAACCTGCTTTCATCTGTGAAGAGCACAGGGCGTCAGTGGCAAATTTGCCAATCTTGGTGTTCTCTGGCAAATGCCAAACGTCCTGCACGTTGTTGGGCTGTAAGCACAACCCCCACCTGTGGACGTCGGGCCCTCATGGAGTCTGTTTCTGACTCTTTGAGCAGACACATGCACATTTGTGGCCTGCTGGAGGTCATTTTGCAGGGCTCTGGCAGTGCTCCTCCTGACCCTCCTTGCACAAAGATGGAGGTAGCGGTCCTGCTGCTGGGTTGTTGCGTTCCTACAGGCCTCCTCCATGTCTCCTGATGTACTGGCCTGTCTCCTGGTAGTGCCTCCATGCTCTGAACACTACGCTGACAGACACAGCAAACCTTCTTGGCACAGCTCGCATTGATCTGCACTCCTGGAGGAGCTGCACTACCTGAACCACTTGTGTGGGTTGTAGATTCGGTCAAAACATCAGCCAGAAAAGCATATGAACTGAGAAGTGGTCTGTGGTCACCACCTGCAGAAGCACTCTTTTATTGGGGGTGTATTGCGAATTTCCTATAATTTCCATCTGTTGTCTATTCCATTTGCACAACAGCATGTGAAATCCTAATTGGTGTGATTGACTTGGAGATACATTGTGTTGTTTAAGTGTTCCCTTTATTTTTTGAGCAGTGTATATAAATTATATAACAATAAATTATAGTAACCTAATCCAAACCCTTACCATATAGTAAGTACATGTACTTAATTTATATTATTTAGGACTTAAATGTATAATTGCTGTAACAAGGACACCTTAAAATAAGGTAACCTGCTATCACAGAGCACAAATTATATGAATCTCTTTAATGCTAATTTCATGCTACTTTTTTTTTTACTGTTGGAGTTCAAGATCTCCTTTCATGCTCCATGGAATAAAAAAGCAAACCGTTATTGAAAAAGAAAAATTATGTTTGAGTTTTGATTACCTTGTCTACTATAATTAAGTTATCGTGTATGCACATTTTGGTTGCTGGAAAACGCATGTTGTTCAAGGGCTTACCGACACAAGATCTGTTGTTTCCCGCCAGCTGGAAACCAGGCTCACATTCACAAGAAAAAGATCCTGGCACGTTCACACAGCGATGCTGACAGTACCTGTACCTGCACTCATCGATATCTATCAGATGAGAGGAGACACTTACTACAGACTGCAGAACAGAAGCTTAATATTAGGCCAAATTAAATTGACCATGTTGACTCTTCTTGTTGACTGCAAAATAAACCTCGAATTGCAATTAAAGATGCATCCATATCTTAAAGACAGACGTTAAGACACAATATTTCTTCTCTTACCGACACACTCTATGCCAATCTTGCTATAGCCGTCAGGACACTGACAGGTGTAGGTGCCCACGGTGTTGATGCATTCCTGGCTGGGCTGACAGTCATGCATGTCCAGTTCACACTCATCCATGTCTGTCCGAAACACGATGAAGAGCTTCAGGATATCAGACTGATACACTCAATACAATATAAAACTAAATGAATAGACTTTGTCTGCATTTTGGCTTGAAGAACTCACCCACACAGGTATCTCCTTGGGCCCTGTAGCCTACGGGACAGGGGTTAAAGGCCTCATTACTCTCCACAGGCACACTGGGCTCTGACTGGCTGGAGGGCTCAGGTGCGGTGATCACAGAGGCGGAGCGAGGAAGGCACAGGTATCCACCGTAGTGATTAAAGCATTTCATCTCTCCCTGACAAGCCTGCTGGATAGTCTCACACTCGTTTATGTCTAAGAGAAAAAAGAGAACAGAATGTAGGTTTACATGGTATTTGAGTGTCTCGATTTTTTTTGTTTTTATTAAATACAAGACATGCGGAACAAATATACACACTGTATTAACAATATGAGATAATAAACTGAAAAAATGGCCGCGGTTCACGTGAACTAGTAAGCAACTGACTAATTCGCAACTGAAATCATACAGTATAATTTGTTTGTCATTTATACACTTAAAGGGACAGTTCACCTTAAAATGAAAATTCTTTTATTTATATTTATGTTCACTCACACTCACATCATTTTAAAACCTGAATGGCTTTCTTTCTTCTCTGGAATATAAAATAATATATTTTTTAACCCAAACTGCATTTTTTTAAATATTAAATTTTTAAATATCTTCACATCAGTGGAACAACATGAGAGTGAATACATGACAACAGAATTTTCTTTTTTTGGGTGAACTATGCCTTTAAGAAAGCCAATAAACATATATATATATATAGATGCATATAATATAAATTACAAACAAAAGTGATGTAAACAGGTATATTTTTGGTCTTTATGAAGCAATGTTATTAATCAATCAAAAAACATTTCATAAGACTTTGGGCCAATCAGATTTTAAAATTGTGGAGTTACCAAAAGAAAAAGACATTATTTGTTGCTTTGAATAAAACCTCAGATCAAAACATTTTATTCCTTGTTGCGCATTAATTTTTAATGTGCTGTGCTTGGTTTAAGATATGTTGCATATCTAGAATCTTAAACTGGGACAGAAAGTATTTTAACATTAAAAAACATGTCTATGTTTTTATGTTCATGTTTATATAAAGCAAGATTTTAGCCCAATAAGATTTAACTGAGGGGACTGGGCTTCCCTGCTCAGCTTTAAATCTACAGCTCTTTTAATCATCTTAATGTTCATGCACTTCATGTTATGTTTACTCAGGACACAAGTGTATATCAAAATTCAGAGACGCAGCCAGACATAGGGGCAGGACAGAGGGATGTGCATGTGACATTTAACCAACAAGATAATTAGAGGAGAAATGCATCACTTTCTCATCATCTCTCTCTCTCTTTCTCTGGCACATGACCTTCCACCCACCTCGACAGAGTTGAGTCTGCACGTCCCACTCATAGCCATCTGTACACTCCTGGCACAGAAAACACACTTTATTATGTATCAGTAACACTCAAACACTTTTATTGACAGGAACATGACTTCTAATGCAAACTGATAGTATACAACAACACACTATATACGCTAAGTTATGTAGGAAGGCAGACAGACATGTGCATGTTCCAACGTGAAGGAAGACTGAAGAGGAAGAGAGAAGAACAGGGAGAAATTGTCACAATTACTTACTGTGTAAGAGTCACGTTCAGCAGGAGACTGACAGATTGTAGCAGGAAGAACAACCAGACCCACGCAAAGTAGCACATATGTGGCCTTCATAGTTACAGGGTACAGGACATTCACCCTGCCACACACACACACACACACACACACAGCTGGAGGGATGAACAAATGTATAGTTGTCGTTAAGGCAAACTCTTACGCCAATAAGAGAAAGAACAGGCGTGGAAAGGGGGTCTGTTTAGTTCCCGTCGTCTCTACTCAAGTGGGGGCAGGCAAACAGGTGGGGGTGAGACCTTGTAAAAAAAGAACAACAAAGGTAATTGCAAATAAAGGTGTTAACAGGAATAGTATACAACATAAACATTTGGAAGCAGTGAAAGTGATCTGTTGAAAAGGTCAGCATTGCTGAGCACCGCCATATGTTTGGTTCCCCTTAGCTTAATTAGCAGTACAATTTACAAGTACAATAAAGTTTACTTATTAATAAAATTTCATTATTCTAGGTTAGAATTACTATAGTTAAAATAAAAATAAATCTAAAACACAAGAAAACATTCACGTTACTTAATATAGATGAAACTATATGTAAGTCATAATAATTAATAATGATACATGTAAATGTTTCTTTGATGAACTAAGACAGCTAAAACAATAGCCCAAGTTATATATATAGAGAAAATACTATCAAATCTTTACATTCAAAACCAGAAAATCTAAAAATATAAACCAATTTACAATATACATGAAAAACTATCTATTTCTTGTTGATACTAAAATATAATATCCTTAATTCATGCTTCATAATAATACATTAGTGTTCATTTGAAATATGAAAATGCATTAGCATATGTAAAAATAAACATTAATTAAGATCAAAATTAAAAATACTAGTTGGTGATACCTAATAAATCTACTAATTTTAATTTTAAACAATTTCAAGTGTTTACTATAGCATTTTTCACCAGCTAAACCTGCCTGAACCAGCATGCACATTCACTGTATTTACCAGAGTGAGGTTAGGTTTACATTAATATGGCTGTAATTCTAAATTAAATACTACTCCATGGCATATATGATAAGTAATAAATGCGACTTTGGGGTTTTATGCAGTGATTTTGATCTTGCTAACTAGGCAGCTCTCGGATACAAGGCAAGTTGGTGCATATAATCAGATATTGCATGACGGATTTTCCATTCCTTACATTCAGTGATCTGGAGATTAGGAGTTATTCACACCTTCATCTCATCCTCACTACTGCACTACAACAACAACAAGAATATTTACATCAACTGGTTTAACTCCAAACACCAGCCATAAACAAAATACTATTTAACCTCACATCACATATTTTACATCTAAACTAATTATAGGTTCTCTTCAAGATGATAAATATCTTTGAGATAATTGCAGATTACCATTTCTTACAACATTGATCATGGCTACTGTAGATTTTTACACTTTCCAAAATACTGCAGCTAGAAAAAGTGTTTCACCTGTTCTGGCCTTCTCCTTTTTTTAACCACAGTACAGCATTTATTTAAGGCCTCATTATTTTTAATAGCTGCAAACAAATCATAGACCTCCTCAGCCATAATTATCCATCCTTGGCTCTCATAACATCTACTTCTGCCGACACTCATATTTCATGATTAGATTATCTTAATCTGTAGCATTATACTATTTCAATTGCTCTTGTTTTTATATGTCTTATATAAACTCAGTGTCATGACTTTACATGGATGTCTATGGACTGTTTGTTCTGGAACAGTAGAATTGGCCTGAAGAGGCATAAACATGGCCAGTGTCTGAACTCTACAGGATATGACTACACAGGCAATTCCATGCACTCAGATCCGTCCAAAAACAAGCCACCAGCCTCATCTGTAATCATTAACTCCAACTGTTTCCAATTCAAACTAAAGGTTTCTGTCACATTTAAGCACTCATTTGATTATTAAGGCAAGGCAACAATGAGCATAACGTCCTGGAATGCCTCATGCATGCTTTATTAAATGCCTTTCTCTTCAAGTTTGCTTGCATGATCTCACTTGTATTATGTACATGCTATGCTCAATTTCAAGATTCAAGTGCACAGGAGTCAAATACAGATAGTTTGAAACTCACTTTCTGAAGTCTGTCCAGCAGAATTTGTCTCGTTCTTCTGTCTCTATTGATTTCGCTCTCCCTCTTCGTTTAGTGAACTGTTTTTAGATCTCTGTGACAAAAGGCAGGACCTGAGCAGTGATAGCTAGTGTATTACGGATGTGAGGAAAGGTGCAATGATATAGAAAAGAGCTTAGGACGTCCCACTTCTTTCCCTCCACCCACTTCTGTACGGCCCCTGCATCTCAGCCACCCTTCACCCTCCTGCTTTGTTTTTCCTTAAGGCTTCAATTTCCTCATTTCATGACCAAATCCCAAATCCATCATTTAGGAAAGGAAAAAAATGGCAAACCAATCCATCTGGGTTATATTAGGCAAATCCTGTCCAATTCGTAGGCCTTAATTACTTCCCATTTTTAATACACTTTGGCTTATTAACTTTCATCCTTGTGGAGCTCGCTTGTGTCTGAGACTGCTGGATATTTACTGGAGGATGTCGAAAAGGAATGCAGACACAAATTAACAGGGTAAGAAAGGAGGCAAGGCCTCCCGATTTAACTGTAAAACACTAACCGGTGCCAGGAACATCATGCGTCTTCCATTACACAAAGGTTTGAGCACCATTAAGACAATGGCTTTGATGGAAACAACAGAAGTAGCCTACTTTCAGAAACAGCAGGAGTGGCATAGAAAGTTCCCATGAGGATTCTTCGGGCAGAAATTCAGAGGAATTTTCCATGACCATTTGTAGGGGGTGACAGCTGTCCTAGGTCTGGCCTTTTATAAGGTAGTAAAAGTGTCTCCTCGTCCATTTACTTCAGAGCTGACCAGCCAACTGTAGCCCCCTGCTGCTGACCCACACCCGCCGGGCACACAAACAGGTAGCTACTTCACTGTGGGAAAACATTGATCACTTGCACACTTTGAGATAATTGCCCTCCTCTACACTCTTTAAAATAAAGGTTCGAAAAGGGTTTTTTTAACCATTGTTGGGTTCCCCAATGCACTTTTTACCTCACCCTGAAATGAAAATGTTCTTCATCTGAACTGATTTGGAGAAGTTCAGCATTATATTACATGCTCACCAATGGACCTTCTGTAGTGAATGGGTGCCGTCAGAACGAAAGTAAAAACATCTGATAAAAGCATCAAAGAAATCCAAGTTATCTCCTGTGAAACAAAAAAATGTTCTTCTAATAAATTACTTTGGTGAGTAAAAAAATTAATCTAAATCAGGAGAGAAATATGCCCAGATCAAGCACTGTTTACATGTCCAAAACAGTTATAAAAATATAAAGTGGTGGATTTTGATGCGAGATGACAAATGGGATTTTTGGCCAGAATTGACCGTTTTTTTAAAACACCTTATTAATGGATTGTGTCTTCATCTTTTCTGCATAGACTGCAATGCAGCCAACACATTCAAGACCCAACAAGGTAGTAAGGACATTGTTAAAGTAGTCCATGTGACATCCATATTACAACTAATATTATGAAGTAACTTTTTAATTCGTTTTGTGCACAAAGAATAAAATAATAAACTTGAATAAAGTTTATTCTACAACATCATCAATTATAAACGTGTCCTTACTACCTTTCTGGGCATTTAATGTATCAGTTGCATTGCTGTCTATGGAGGTCAGATAGCTCTCGAATTTAATAAAAAAAAAATATCTTATTTTTTGTTCTGAAGACAGACAAAGGTTTTTACGGGTTTGGGTAGCTCTACTGAGGTTGAGTAGTTAATGACAGAATAGTAATTTTTGGGTGAACTATCCCTTTAATAAGAATATAAGGAACCTTTGTTCTACTATAAAGAAAATTTTTGTTCGATGGAATGGTTCCATGGATTTCAAAAGCTCTTTATGGATCCAGAGTTGCCAATGAAAAAAAACTTTTATTACGTTTATTATTTAATTTAAACCTAATGTACAAGAATACATTTACAAACAAAAGGGCAACTGGCTTTTTAAAGGTTTGGAAACCAGCGACGAAAATACGATCTAGTCATGGTACATTTTCAGGATGCAGCTTCTGATGACGCCCATGTATCTGTCCCATATTCCTAGATGCCTAAAAAAAAACAAGAGAAATATTAGTTTTTAAAAACATCACAAACACACACACGTCATGTATATATACACTAACCTGAAAGCCTCAATCTTGTGTACAGTGGTGCTGTAATGTGTGAGGAAGAGTCTGAGATCTCCGATTGTCCATTTATCTGACCGGCACGGTTCAATGAACTGAGAGAAGAAGCAATAAAGATTTCACGCTCAGCCTAGGAGTCATCAAGGACCAATATCACCTCATAGCATACAGTATCAGTGCATTACCTTTTCCACAAGGTCGTTGAACAGATTTTGGACATCTTTGGTGTGTGTGAGTTTTGAGGCGATGTTAACCAGAGCTCTCGACAGGTTCTGAAGTTCACCCGCAGCAATAAGCACCCACATAATCCAACATGAATAATAAACAAATAATAAGTGTATTTTGCTACATTATGTCAAATGATTCTTACACTCATTTTTAGGGCTCTCAAATGAACGGAAAGCCTATAAGAATTTGAAATTGAAATGTCTTTAGTGAAATTTAAGTATGAGAAAAAAACTTTCAGGCTTCTCACCTTAAAACTGGCCTCCATCTCACTGAAGACTTTCATTTTCCCTCTAAGCTGTGCACATACCAAGCTTTAATGTTTGTAGAAAGGAGACATATGTTAGAGATAGAGTGTCATCGCCATTACACAATGACCATCTGAAAAAATGATGTGCATGCCTTTTGTGTTGGTCCAGCATGTCCTTATCATTAACCAAAACCTTCAAGTCTTTCAAGTCATGCAGAAACTCTTTTTCTAGACCAACATCCATGTCTCCCGTCACATTGTCTAAGTACGGAAGAAAGAAGACAGGGCATGAGAGTGCATATATACTTCATTACCTTTACCTTCTCCCAAATATTTCTCGAAAAGAATTTGGGGAATACTTGTCTTATGTAAATTTTATTCACTTTCACCACTGCATACTGTACAAAAGATGCTCTGACTGGTGAAATATCATGGCTGCTGTAGTAATGTAAATTAATTTTTTTCAGCAGATTTTATCTTAAGGTAAAACATCCTACCAACTGCACCCACAGTCCAGTGGCTGATGAGCTGACCAGCGCAAAAGGCAAAGTCCTGAAAAGACAAATATTGTAGCTTTCTCTTGCCTGTCTCAAAACGGCTGTTGGCAAAGAACACAATGGCAGCATAATCCCTGCAGAGAGACATGACTGAGTCAGTGAGAGGATAGGGAGAGTGTGAAAAGTATGCCAGAGAAAGATGAATGGAGGAGAGACACAGCAAAACAGTAAGAGGATGAACACAACAGAAACATAAGATGTGCCTTTGCCTTTCGATTATAACTCTAAAAGCTTTCACCTGTCTAAAGTCACAATGGCACACATGCAGCATTCAAGAATATCATCTTTATCACAAGAACAGGTACGAAACATTGTGTCTGGTTTACATTTACGTCCCTTGAATTGGAAAGTTAGAAAAGGTGTCAGTTTTCATTAGGTGGGACAGCTGCTTTTTATAGCACTGGCAATATGCTTCATTTGGCCAGATGTGTGAAAGTCTCACCTTGCCAGAACATCAGACAGGAGAAAGTGACGCTGTATGTTCTCCACCAGGGGGCCTTTTAGCTCTTCCAGCACTTTAAACACTCGCTTGAAATTGTCAAACTGAGAAAATGGTAGAATGGTTCAAACAAATCATCTCCTTGCTAATGAATAAAGTCATAAAGTAACAAATAAATGAATTAATTAATATTAAATTGTTTAGAAAATATAATAATATTTTAGTGCAAATCAAGGTTTATGTAAACAAATATGTGGATAAAATAAACCAACTTATTTAATATTTAAAATGACTGTACTCCAACTGTAAATAAATATATGCAAATACAATAATAGTAATTTAATATATAAGTATTGTACACTGACATTTTTTTTTTACGGGTTAATAAATTATTTTGAAAATGATAAGGTCCCATTTTATATTATGGTGGTCTTAAATACTGTGTACTTATTGTACATTTAAAAGAACCAAACTGCACTTATTGTTTATATACATGTTTTTACATTGTGCTTACATTTTTAAAAATACCTATATGTCATTACATCTGTAATTAATTCCTGTAATTATGCAGCAGACACCTTAACCTACCCTAAAACCTTGCCATGCCACCAAACCTGTCCCTAATCATACTTGTATCACACTTCGATAGCAGTAAAAGTGTTTTTGCTATACAAAAATAAAACAATAAATACATTGCACTTATTTTTTGATGCAAGTACATAGTAAGACGCTGTTATATTCCTACTGTACACTGACAGGTTATTTGTGAATAAATAAGTGCATACAACAATACATTTTAACACAAGTATTGCACACTGAAATGTCAGTAAATAATACATTAATAAATTAGTACTAAAATAATACTACTACTATTTTTTTTTAGAATAACAATACATTTCTTATAATAAAATTGTATAATAATTTAATATTTAAGTACTGTGCACTGATAACTAATTTGTAAATAATAACAATAAAAATGATTAATATTACGCTAACATTTCTGTAAAACAACATTGCTAAACATGCAGTATTCATCCTTTCTTTATAAGGCATTTAAAAACACAAGAGGCAAGAGTGTGCAGCACCTGTCGACGACAGCTCTTTAATGCAATCCCAGTCTTCGAACCGATGTCATCCAAGTCTTTTTTGGTCCCTTTGGAGAGTTTCTTACCCAGCACCTCCCTGGCAAACAAGCTATCAAACTCATAGTACCTACAGGAAAACAAACAAGCTCAAACAAACTAGTGCTGATGCTTTAACAACTAAAAAGCTACAGAACACAGACCTCTCGATAAGCATGGTCTGACGGTGAGGAGGGATCTGGAACAGAAGCTGATTGGCCACTTTGGAAGGGGACTGAAGGAGCCGCTCACACATCTGGAATGTTCTGAACTGGTCCATGGTGTCGCTGTGCAGAACCTCTGCATTGGCTTCACACTCCTGCAAGGCACCTGCTTCCATCCGTATCCTCACTGCATCTGTGACTGTGTACCAACATGAAGAATGCATCATTATATCGAGTCCTAAACTTTAAAAGTAAGCACTAAGTGTGTATAACAAACTCATTCATTAACCAAAATGTATTAACCTGTGTGTCCATCCAACCACAGCTGGTACACGTCTTCATCCAGGACAGTGGTGTTCCCCACAAACACATCTAGCTCCATAGACATTTTCTTAAAAAGCATAAAAATACATATTTATAGTTATATAACAAACACTGCAAAACACTGCTAAAAAATAATTTGATATACATACAGTGCTCAATAATAACCTTGACTTCTAACAACAAATTGAATCTATAAATGCATTTGCTACACAAACTGTTGTAATAGACTGTTGATATGTTATAGGTGTCTTTTATCAGAAGTGCGTAGATTTAAAAAAGCAAGATACACGAGACTTGCAAAGAAAGAAATTAATAAAACTTACCGTTTATTAATGTTGTGCACTGGAAAGTCAGTCAAAGACGCTGTTAGGTGATGTTAAAGCACTGCAGAAAGTGGCGTCTCTCTAGGACGCATTTGCGAGCTGAGCTCATTAGCGCAATTACGCTTCAAAACACGCACTGCTGATTTCTTTATGCGCTGTATGCAGTCACACGAGCAAATAATACCAGTATTAGCTATCAACGCTGACTGATATTGTGGTATATGCAAAGCTGTCAAACTCCTCGCAGTCGTCTGGATCCAGTTTCTGACCCCAAACAGAACTACATTCACCATAGACATTGCCCTCCGTCGAGCATTCACTCAGTGTTAATGAGCGCCTGATAACGCGTGACTGCCCCCTGCTGTTAGGGAATAAACAAAGCGGCATGTCGTAACCAAAACAAAAATAGATAAACGAAATGTCCAGAAATGCATGAATCTAATGGCTGTAGTATTTTGTAATGTATTTTTTGTGTTATGTTTCTGGCTAGGACTTACTTTATTCAGCAACAGCGAAGATACAACAAGAATCTAAAGGAAATGTGTATTTTTGGTATTAATTTATCTTTATATCACGAAATGCACCAAGTCTAAAATCACATTTATTATTTAATGTTGTGGAGTTTAAGTTGACGTTAAATAATTTTGTCATATTTTATTAAAACAAAAATTAACATATAATATTTATAAAATGTGATGTTAATTTTTTTATGTTTTATTAAATCATATTTTATTAAATGTTAATATAATAATTATGTTTAGATTTTTCTAAATAGTATTTAATATTTTTTATAAGCTATATACTTTTGTTCAAAAGTTTTGCGTCAAAGTTTGAAAGATTTTCAGTATCAGACAAATGCTGCTCTTTTGTTTTCTATTAATCAAAGAATGCAGCAGAAATATATAAAAACTGCAACAAAAATATATAGTAAACACATGTAGAATAACAGCTGCTGAAAATGTAACTTTGCCATTGCATGCATAATTATATTATAAAATTTAAACAGATATTCAGGGTACAAAAACAATTGCTGGAGAAGTGACAACATTTAAAACTGTGGTTTATTATGAAAAGTAAAACAAATTGTGCATGCAAGACAATAATTCTCAAGGTTTCACTGAAATAGATTTTAACATTTCGCTTTCTTTAACAAATATATGTTTCTTATGTTATATAATCAACAGCTCATCTGAACCAGCAGACTAAGCACTAACCATGACCAGCACCACTATTTATTCTGGGTTTAGGTCATTTAACTTGCAGATGGGCATATGTGCCTCAAAAACCAACTCCAGCCTCTCTCTCTCCCTTTCAAGAGCAGCGATCTCTTCCTCCAGCTGAGTCTTCACATGTTCCAAATGATCCGTCTCCTGAAAGAGAAAGCACAAGCTCAAAACATATGGCTAATGGCTAAACATGGTCTATAACACGAATAAGTACTAATCTCACATTCTGTAACGTGTCTATTAGCATCCGACGACGGTCCCGACACCTGGCAGCTGCTACTCTGTTCCTTTCCCTGCGGATCCTTATCCTGACAAGTTCCTCAGAGGACATCTATAAATGCCGAGAGGGTTTTAGCAAGGCAAGTCCAAATTTTATTTAAAAACCAAGCTTCTGTCTAAAAGAGTGATGGTGCTGCCATCTCATGGCTGATATTAAGAAAACATACACATAGCAGTTCTTCCCAATTCCAAATATGCTGTTCCTGTTACTCATCCACTGGCACCAATGACAACATGATCCATCCATCTGAGCCTGCGCTTTAAGATTCCCGCTCAAATACTACAGCGCTGACTCACTCCACATGCCCCTTTGTCATTCAGGTGTGAGTCATTTCATTCGTTTACCATAAATGAATGAATCACCAGAACCCCTCAAGTGTACTTTCACTATTGTTTTTGCATTCTAAACTCTGAAAATATCAAATATATCAGTAACTTACTTGTTTGTCAGCATGCCCTACTGAACTGTCCCCTGCTGCTCCGTTACAGGACGGGTCAGGACTTGAGCACTGTGACAAACAGGGGTAGTTGGGCATGGTGCTGGGTGTAAAAGAAGAAAATGTTCCCAAGTTGGTCTCTGATTGGGAAAGTAGAGAGGACTGCAGAAGCCAGTGAAGATCTGGACTAGATGTAATCACATCAAGATTTGGGCAGGATGTAGTGCCCATTGTAAGATTCTGGAAAAAATAAATAACATAAACATAATACAATAAAAACTATATACACAAAAATAAATAAAGAAAAACTTAATAATACTTAACTTAACTTAATAACTTTATAATAAACATTATCAGATTTTGTGGTAACGTTTTGCAATAAGATTCATTAGTTAAAAACATTATTAAACATGAACTAAGAATGAACAATACTTAACGTTAATTTCAGCATTTACTAATGCATTATTAAATTCACTGTAAGCTAATGAGCTAACGATGAAGAACTATATTTTCATCAACTAACATTAACAAAGATTAATACATAGTATAATAAATGTGTTAGTTAATACATGAACTATCGTTAACAAATGACACCTTATTGTAAAGCGTTACCGATTTTCTAAATATTTAAAAAGCTTAACAATAATTGCCTGTTTTATGGTATTATTTACATTTGGTTGTATTTGGTTATATATTTTTGTAAATATATGACATTAAAATAGGCTATTAAAATAAATAAATAAATAAATAAATAAATAAATACGTATTAATAAATTAATTAATACGTACATGAAGAGTCGTTGAGTTCTCCGGGTCCATCCATGCTGGGGAAATTTGGGAATCGTGCACACGATAATACGATTCTGTTCCTTCATTATGATTCATTATGATCAAACCCGATCCGAAATCTTTGAGTTCATATTATTTCTGTTCGTCCAGTTCGGCTAAACCCATCTCGTGTGCTGTTAATTGCAAAACAGGCCCACAAAGGCACCAAATTCGTTAGGAGCAGAAATGCCCAAACTAGCATTAATCCATCACGGCGAACGATGAAACAATTAACTAAAACACGTGCTACAACTTTTCTTAAAGTGTTTCGGCGCCTCCTCACACCCACTCTCTCTCCTCCCCATCTCTGCAGCATCTTCTCCAGTCTATGACTTTTATTTATTAAGACCTTGGCAACAGCTCCATCTAACTGTCACTGAAATCATATTCGCTAGGAAGCGAAGTAAATATCCTAAGTTTAAGACCTATGGTTTGAGAGCTACACGCCCTTCACATGTTGAATTTCACTTACAGACATCTTTTGCCAAGTGACGTGTAGGTTTGAAATGTATGAATAAGCGGAACTAGTAGGACATCCGTGAATCACTGCGCTGGGTAGAGAACTGATACACGGTGGGACATGAAACATACATTTTACATTTTAATACACTAAAATAAATTTTAAAAAATAATTTAATTGAAAAATATTTTACTCTTTAATAACAATTTCAGTTTTTTTTGTGCATCAGGCATGCATAGGCATATTTAATGATTTAATGGAAAACAATACTTTATTTTTAAATATTTGTCTTAACTTTTATCAAGCATATCAATTGTTTTAGATCACCATATCTGCATATAATAATAGCATATCACATTTTCTCTTAAAAATAAAAGTGCTTAAAAGATTCTTCACTGCGATGCAATAGAACTCTTCTTGAGCTTTCAGTCTCTTTCATACCTTTTCATTATCTGAAGAACCTTCTTTGACCAAAAAGAACTTTTTGTGAAATAGGAAGGTATTTCATATGTGATTGGTTCTAACCTTTCAGACAAAAAACTCCTCTATGGCATAGTGAAGCACCTTTCATTTTAAGAGTGTAGATAGATAAGAACGACTCAAGTCTGCTTTATTTTCTAATTCTGTGTAGGGAACAGATAGAATCAATTATTTCTGCTTATACTAATGTTACCATGGTGTGCACACCCCAAGACATTACTCTGACATTTTATTTCAAGATATTTATCAGCTTTTGGCCCCTAAAATGCTCATTTGTAGCAATAATTTCTTATGCATCTCATCCCACACCTTTATTGCCAATTCCAACATGTCATTTCAGAGATAGTCATTATTAGAGTGCGTCTCTCAACAGTATTCACACATTAGAAGACTTGCCATCCAAATTAGATTTAAGCACTTAACTGCCCCGTAGTATAATTTCAATTACAACAAGAGCAAACAAGAACGTTTTAAGGACAAAACCTGACAAATAGCTTGAAATGCAACATCTGAACAATGTCTTGAGGTGTGGTAACTAGCATAAGCGGAATAATTAACTCTACCCAGTTCTACTGAATTATTAAAAAAATAACGCACACCTGAGGTGTAACAGTAATTCTGCTTTGTGCCTCGGCCACATTACCACATCGGGTATGCATTATCTTCTAATAATTCAATGGCCCATCATCGACTACTCCTTAATTAAATGAGTCAGACTTCAACGCTGCTGAAAAAAAAAATATATGCAAAGACAGAACTATAATTATATCTTATAGTCAGACTACTGTGACTAAGCCTCTAATGTGTCATAATTCAGATGGCAGAATGAGCCTGTCAGCACAAATTCCAGGTAAAAAGTTTTATTATGAACAGAAAAGTTCCACTCTTTAGTCGTCTTGTACATTTCTCCCCCAAGGCAACATAAACCAAAATGAACAGCAGATGTATGACACATCAACAGAAGAGCACAGACTCACAAGCGTATGAATGACAAATTATAAGGGTCTGTACGCCCCAACAGTAATATCAAACAATTTAGGGTTGTTTAGTGTCCCTTCTTTGTCCAAAAGGAAGTAGAACTTGTATCCCTGGACTTTAAGAGGGATAAATGAGGGTGATTCCTGTCTGTGCGCATGACAGGCCACTTGAGTCAAAGGCACAGTTAGATGGTGAGCTCTGAGAGGTCCCAGCGGTGATTGTGTAGATACTGTGACCTTTCCACCTCCTTTATGAAGAATTACGCGACTCACAGAACGACGGCTGAACAATGCAGCCACGCCAACAATTCCTCCACCTACAACAGAAAAATAATATTTAGAGGTGCAATAAATAAATAATACAAGAAAAGCCATGGCATCAGAAATCAAAATTAAGGCTTACCAATAATTAGGCACCCAAGAGTGAATCCATACCTCCAGGCATTTGAACCGAGGTTCATATCAAAACTGAACAGCCCTCCTAACTCAGTTCTGACCTTTTGAGGTTCAGCGCTGTTTTGTCTTGTGTCTCGAAGACTTGTGAATGCAAAGTGAGCCAGGTATGCCCAAAATAGAAGTTGGCCCCCGCAAAATATCGCTAAAAGTCTGAAGAAACGCGTCCGGTCGTGTTCGAAGAGAATCACGTCCTTTGCGACAGCAGTAGACGTAAATGTATAGGCGTTCCTGACTGAGATAGCGTGCAGGCAGCGTAGCGGATAACAGGTGCTGGTGATATCATTGACTTTAATGGACTGGGTCGCTGTAGTCACAAACGCTCTCGGAGACCGAAAACCTGTCAGTCGATAAGCTGAAATAAATGTTCGACAGGGCCTTAGACCGAACAAAAAACACAGAACAGCCATGATTTAAAACGATTATTTTTCAGTAATTCTCTGAAATACTGAAATTTCAGAAATGACACATAGATGTGTATTTTGACCGTACAATTTTATCTAACATGCCGGGCGATTCACTAGGTCGACGCCATGTTTGTGCTCTTTCAAACTACGGAAGCCTTATTTGTCCACTTGGACGTTTCGCCGTTTTTCTGACAATCTTCCAACAGCACTCGCATTGTAAATGTAACTTCATAAAATAATTGTTTTTAATTGTTCAAAAGTTAAGCATACAATAGGCCTGTTTTATTTATGTTTTATAATAATAATGCATTTTATTTTATGTTTATAATGTAGGCTAATAATATGTGTATGCAATTTATTTCTTACAAAATGCTGGCCGAGTCAAACTTTTTTCCTATAATAGCCCAGCTGTTACTTAAATATTAGCTAGTTAAATATTTCAAAGCTGTTTAATGATTAAAGTCTACATTTAGCCGAAAATCATTTAATGGGCTGTTTAATGCCATGCTTTGACATGCTTCGCTATTTTGTTTTAAATTAATTTTTGTCCAGGAAGGTATGTAGCCTACTGAGAGTGGCGTTTATTCCTAGGCTACATATGTATACTAGAAAAAAAGTGACCCCAGGGCCTGTTTCATAATAAAACAAGTTTACCAAATAAGGCAGGTTTACTTCAGATATAGTCTGATTTATTGTCAATTGATTTGGTTCAAAATAAGACAGACTAACTAAAATAAGCCTGGCTTATTTGCTAAGACTGTTTTATGGAACAGGCCCCCAGTCTCCCCTACATGCAAAACTGCTTACCCTATGTATAAACCTTGTATGTACCTATATTCCCTTATTTTATCCACTGATGTAGCATCAACAAAGTGCACAGACACAATATGATCACCGTAATCATTTTCACAGTCTACTTTACAAACAGATAGAGATAAGAGGCATGTGTGTGTGTGTGTTTGTGGGAGGGCTCTCTCTCTCTCACTATTATCAGATTTTTGAGGCATTAACATGTTGCAAAGTAATTTGCATACAAAGGTTTCATGTGAACTAAATGCATTACAGTATGCTTACAAAGTAAACTGTGTTGTAGCATAGTGGAAAATAAGTTAATTAATCCTCTAATTAATAGGATATATAAAATCCATTTATGTGTTTTTTAGTAGACTAAAAAACTTTAGTAGACACGCCTGCCCCCCTGCTAATAGCCTACAGTTACAGCAATACACCCAAACAACACCCACCCACCTGCATACAGACAGACAACAAAGGCTAGCCTACATAAACAAAGGAGCAGACCCACACCCAACAGAAAACCTTAAGACATGCTTAAAAAGTTTATAAATGGGCTAACATTAAATTACAGTGTGCTAAAATTATAACGTACACGTTTATATTTAAAAACCTGTCTTATTAAGGTTACATCAGGCCTATTACTTTGTGAACCGGTTTTACCTGTACCTGCGCTGCGCCGTTATATTCCTGCGCATGCGCAACCTCACCTGGCGGCTTCCTTGTTATAAGGAAAGCGATAGTTCAATTGCGGATAACTGCAGAACTGTCGGTTGGGAGAGGATCCGTTTAAAAACATATGTAGTTTCGTAAACGAACAATAATCATTCGATAGGGTTTTCGAAAATGCCTCGCGCGTTCCTGGTCAAAAAAGTGAACATCGCTGCCGAGAAACGAAGCTGGAGTGAGATTCCGGATTCCGCGCGAGGGGACGTTTACATACCTGGTGAGTGTCTCGGCCGTGTTGAGAAGTTAACAGAACAGAATACTTAATGCATAATTACTTTAATACATAATTCATTGTTGGCCTATAGCCATATTGACGATGGCTGTTGTTGGAAACAAATCACTTAACAACGCAGCGTAAACTATAAGAAACTTCTGGTAATGCTATGATGAGGTATTCTGAGTCTAATTGTTTTACATTTTTTTATTTTAAAATGTTTTATAAATTACTTGATATTGTGGTGACTTGTGATGGATGTTGTATTGATTACTTGCATTAAAAGTCTAGGACTTAATACTTTTGCATTAAATAATAGCCTAACTGATAAAAAAAAACTTAATGCATGGAATTAATCAAGGACTTACCTGCAAAGCATACCTGAAGAAAGTGTCCAATCAAAATCTGTTGCTCTTTCTGCTCTGACTTAATAATCTCTTTGCTCTTTTTGCTTATAGAGTCTTTTTTTCCACCATTCGTGCATGAAGTCTCGGAGGGCAGCATTGCGGAGTACTCCTGCTACACAACTGCACAAAAAAACAATACATTTCTACAGGTTCATTCACATGTGTTGTCTGCACAGCTGCCATCTTCTGCTGCACAGGGTCAACCTAATCACAAGCCAGAATGCCACATGAATACCCAAAGAGTGCCTTACTCACGCTCAAAGATAAAGGTGAGCCAGCAGTTCTTTTGGTTTAAAACACATTTTGTAAGGATTTTTTTTTTTGTGTGTGTGTCAAGAACATCTCTCTCCATCCTTCTCCCATTTTCAGATAACTTCAGGTAACATGCCATCTCCAGTCATCCTAGATAATGCACACAAATTAGCAGATATTCCACCCGCTGCATCAGTGTTGTCCTGCCAGGTTTGCCAGAAGACATTCACTACAGCACGTATGCTGAAACGCCATGTGAAGTGCCATAGTGAAACAAAGAAGCACTCTTGTGAGCACTGTGGAAAAGGATTTAATGATGCTTTTGACTTGAAGAGGCATGTACGCACTCATACGGGTAAGTGTGCATTTAAAAAATAAATAAAAAATTATATTTACATAGGCCTACTTAAATATTCAAGTTTGTATATTTTCATTTCTAACTTTCCTCTCAACTTACAATATACAGGTGTGAGACCCTATAAGTGCACTTTGTGTGTTAAAGCCTTCACTCAGCGCTGTTCATTAGAATCTCACCTGAGGAAGATCCATGCTGTTACTCAACAATACGCCTACAAGGAGCGTAGGGACAAACTTTATGTGTGTGAGGAGTGTGGCTTGACTGCACAGACACGGAACGGTCTGCAGAATCATCTTCAAGCTGAACATCCACAGAGACTCTTAATGACAAAAAACCAAACATAAACTGACAGCTTAAACAGAAAAAAATTGAGGATGGTTAATAATGATTATTCATTTTGTTCCACTCTACATGCACTTTTGTAAGTCGGAAGGCATGATAACTGCTTATCTGCTTATCCCTTATAGAATTAATGGAATTAGGAAAATAATTTGAATGTATTGTATTGAGTGACAAATTATGCTGAAGTGAGTGATTGTGAAATCACTGTACACACAAAAATAAAATTCTGGTATGGCTTTGTTTGTTTTTCATAAAAAGTATTATTATCATTTATTTAACTAAAAATAGTTTGCTTTAATGTCATTAATATTGAAAATGTATTTAAATGTATATTTGTAATTACACATTTGTAATTTTAAGGTTACAATTTAGTTAATTCTTGGCTAGGCTATTGATTTAAATGTAGGCTACTGAATAACAGTTAAATACTTTACATGTAGACATAAAAAATTTGTGTACTTTTTAAAACCCAGCCAAAGAATAGTAAAATAAATATCAAATCTCTATTAAAAAGTGTTTTAGGTGTGGCAAGAAATAAGTCACGGTCATACATGCCAACGTCATTTATATAATTAATAGACTGTTAAATTAGTTTGTATAGCGTATAGTCTGTTTAAGATTAGTAGTAGGCCTATACTATTAACGCACATTTAATAAGACAAGGTTTGCCCATTAGTTAATACTGCAGCTTTAAACTTGTAGATAGGCCTATATATAAAAACGTATTACTATTAAATAAGATCATCCACTAAAAGCACCTAAATTTAACACCGTGGGCTTGCACACGCTGTCAGCGGGCTGGTGTAAACGGACCAATTATAAGGATTTGAAGGCGCGTTTAAGGATGACGTCAGAGTGAAGTCCGCAAGGAGACAGTTCAGGTGAAAGGAGGTTGCGGTGGAAAATACGTGATGCACGGGAAGGAGAGGCAGAGGATTCCGTCGTTTCATCCTTTCAACTTGTCGCGAAATTAAAACGTAGAGAATATAATCAAAGATTACTCTCGCCGCCGCTGATTACGACAGCCTTCGACAGAGCGGCTGTGCATCGCGAGGCGCGCAAACGTGATGCGCGCGCTGTTGTCCAGCCATCGCTTCGTCTCGAGCGAGCGATGCTTTTGTCACACAGACTGAGGGGAAACCAAGCGCAACAGTTACCCGCTATCTTTGATCCTTGGCCGGACTAGAATCCAGAAGAATCGCTACCGGGATTAGGTGATGTGATAACCTCTGTAAAACACGAAAGGGAACGGACGCATCTTTTGGGGATGCTCTTTTGTACTGAACGTCGCCACCATAGAAACGTGGTGGCACTCGCAGCTGATGGGGTGAAATAGGCTACGGAGAGGTCCTGACTGTGGACCGCGGCGCAATTTTTTTATCCTGGACCTTGTGTGCCGTGATAATACATGTTAGTGAAAAATGCAAGGGGTGACGGTGACGGGAGAAGCGCCCACATTAAATGGGGGCGGAAGGGAGGAGGTAAGGCTTGAAAATGTTGGTAAATAAAACCATGAGGTTCTTCTTGATGTATTGCATTTGCATTAATATGCAGAAGGTGAAATGCGATAAAAAAGTAGACATTTATGTTTTTAACATATGTATGTTTTGCATATCTATATATTTTCCCACACAGTTCTGTTGCATGCATTTGAAATCAACAAAGATCAGAATAAAATATGTTTAAATAAAAAATGTATAAAACTACACATTAACAGACCTCACACTAAGTGACAGTCTAATCAAATTAGAACCTAAATTCCTTGATTTTCTCTTAAATTATAATTAGATGTTAAATGCTAAGGCCTAAATACAACAATAAGCTAAACAACACAGATAGCTATATCTATCAATAAACAATGATGCTTCTAGTTAAGATACTCATTCAAGCTATTAATCATTACAATTGCAAATAATTTATATGACTCTTTACTTCTAAATTTGATCTAGCAAAAGCTTTTTTGAAGGGGGTTATTCAAAGTCACCTTCATATTTATCAGTTTTATTGCCATCATAAATGCGGTTGCAGGAAAATTAGTACAGCAGAGAGCTAATCGCGTTAAACAAAAAATATTATTTTGAAATGCTTCCTTATGTGAAAACACTGCATTGCTTAGTGCATTAAAAAGTGTTACGATATATTTTTTCAGACTTACAAGTATTTGCTTTAGCTAAAAGATATTAGACTTTGTTTAATCTTGACTGGAATTGCCTGTTTATTAAGGGGAGGGGCCTGTGACCTGCCTATATGCTATGTCACCATAGGAACGATGAAAGCTGCTAGATGAGAATGCACCCCCATTGTTTCTCTCTTTTGTCAGATCTTGGCTAGAAAGAATGATATCATGCTTCTAACACAGAGAGAATTGGCTAAATACACTTTCAGAGAAACCAAATCCAAATCTGCATGACATCAGCTTAAATATTCGAACTGAAAACTAGGCTTTCTTTTCCGCTCAGATTTTCTCACTTTGACTTCTCCCATCTGGCGCACAACATTTATCTTCGATAACTGGAGTTCAGGTCTCAGTGGGAGCGTTCATTATTTTCTGGACGGTTATTCATCCAGTGTGAAGTTCATTAAAGAAAATCCAATAATTAACACACACACTTTTCTAACAGCACACACAGTGCCTTGCATCACTTTAAATGCATCTTTGTGACAGTACAAGCCTCCTCTCTATTCTTTCCCTCACTCACACCCTCAGTTGCTGAGTTTACCCCCCATATAGAGTTACAGACCGATCGATAGGCTGAGAGAGAGGGGGATGGGACATTTCTGTAATCATTATTGAGTTTTCATAATGTTTGTGCTACATTGTCACTTACAAACGTATCGATACTTTTAGCTCCGGCTATTTCTGTTTAGTGTTCAGTGTCTGTCGTTCAGCTCTTCTCTGCTTCGTACAGGGCAGTGTGTCTGCCAATGAGGCTTTATGCTTCGTTCGTGTTGCTTTGTGGATAAACGCGTCTCAGTGAGCACTCGTCTGGTCAAATAGAAATAGATGCTGACAAGGCAATTAAGACTTTAAGAGGGCACTCAGACCTTCCTGTTTTAATTTATGAGCATGCCTTTCTCCTCTGCTATTTACCACTGTTAGTATCCACACGCCTCTAACACATAACTAGTCTCTCTTGTGTACTAGCTATGCACTGATTAATGTGCTCTGTAGCCCAACCACTGATGCATTTCTCTCTCAATATCATTTGTTCAGACTGAATATTTTATGAGCCCAGTGTCCTTCATCTCAAAATATTGCACTCACAAATAGAAATGAAAGGAAAGCCTCTAGCAGAGGTAGGAATTGCAAAGAATCTCCTCTTAATAATTTCAGCTCATTAATGATTCTGTGTCACTCTCCGTTGCTAAATGATGAGAGAATGTTGGTAAAAAGTATTTAAAACAATTTACAATCAAACCTCGATATTTTAGAGGTGGCTTAAATCAAATCCAATAATCGAATAATTCAACAATCATTCAGTAGTTACACTCATTTCATTCTCACAGTATGGTGTTAATTAGTAAAAATCATTACTTTTTTTTTTTTGACAATTGACCTTTCGCAAAAAACGCCTCTTTAATGAGTGGCACATGAACTGTTCATCTCTTCCTCTTTACTATTTATAGCATGAAATAAACATGAAATACCAGTAGAAAGTATCTTATTTCAACTGCAGAAAGATGTCAGTATCCATTTTTCAAATTCAAAAGCATCAATATTAATCTACTCTCTTGTCTGTTTTGTTTGTCAGATAAAAAGGCGGCTGTAAGTCTGCCAAGGGTCAATTGCACATAAGAGGCCTTTCAGTATGTTTAAGGTACTAATATGCTCCCTTTAGGAGTAAAAGAAACATAGACTTAAACTATACTGAGAAACTATCATCCAATGCACCAGATTTTGTACTTTTTCTTCTGAGAGTGAGGAGATTGTAAAAAATACCTGAATATGAGCAGGATTGTTTCTCGCTTCCCAACTTAGGTTTTATGCACAACCAGCAAGTAAACTGAGGGAAAACAAACCGCCACTTGCTTCTGCTGTCTTGTTCCCTCTCCCAAGAGGGCAAATAATGTAATGACTCATACGCACTTGCAGACAAACACTTACACTTGGGCTTGATTTCAAGATTTTGCCCATCCACCGATGCCTCTCATGTAAAAAGCATGATCATATGACTGCAGACATTCTCAGGGCCTCTAAATAATTTAACCTATTTGAGTGACTCTGAAAGAGCGAACTTTATCCGCTATTTATACATCACTGCCATTTTGTTCCATGCAAGTGTCCTAATCACAGCCTCCAGTATTGAATCTCGCTGAATATCATTCACATCTCTCAGGACACATTTTCTTGTGGTACCAACACTAGCTTCTCACCCTCCCAAAACTGCATTTCTCTGTGCAGTGAAAGCATATAGTGAATAAATAAATCATTTCGGATAAGGTTGCATATTTTATTGAAATTTGAAGGAGTAGTGATAATTTGTAATCAGAAATTTGGACAAACCCATATGTGTGTGTATATATGAGAATTCAATTAATTTTTTATGTAATATGCTGTATTGTCATGAGCCTGTGCACATGGTAAAGCTCACTGCAGGCCCTAATGGATACTATCTCTCCCATCCCAGTTTGCTCTCGTGTCCTTGTAAAAGGAACAATTAAACTCCTGCCAAGAGGAGCGCAGCCTCCGTGCCACGCTTGGGCTGCAGCCTGCTTTTAGTGCTGCAGTTTCTCACAGCAAGGGCATTGCTCGTACTATTAGCTGATTTATCTGTGTGTGTATGCAGAAGAGACAGCAGGGAAAAAAGGACAAAGAAAGGACGACAAAAAAAAATATTGCAGACCAGCCGTAGAAAACCTAATCTTTGTGTGCTATACCTTTCAGAGAAACTGTAGGGTTTGTTTTTTTTCTCCCTCCTGCTAGTTCGGAACCAGTTCATCTTTGCCCATATGGCATCGATACCAAAATCCGCCACTGGGGTCAGACAAGGCAGTAGAGATCCATATGCATTTAGTTGAGATGATGCACTCAATGATGTCTAAAAGCATCTAGACTTCCCCTCCACAGTCATACAGAGCGTTTTAAAAGGAGACATGGTTTGGGTTACGAGCAGCCAGGAAATGTATTCAGCCCTCAGGAGAATGATCTATTACCGAGTTCTCTCTGCTGCATGTCAGAGTGGATATAGCAGGCTGTTCTTCATTCAGCTGTGCATGTTGTAATACAAATGAAATATACTAGTTCCCTGAATTGTCTAAATCACGGCTTCAACATAAAGTTTGTGAACCCCCGGGAGGATGCAAATGAGTCCTAGGGGTCTGTCGAAAAACATATGATAAAAAATAAGAATTATACGGCATCTATTATCCTCCTTTAAACAAGATGTAATATAAGTCTCATGGGTTACCAAAAAGTGTCTGTAAAGTTTCAATTCAAAATATCCCACAGATCATTTATACCATTTTGAAAATGTCTATTTTGAGTGGAAGCAGAGACGTTTTCCAGAATAGGGCTGTGCCTTTATAGCTTGTTCCTCAGATAATCTGCTAAAAAACATCTGCTTGGCTTTATCAAGTCTAATGTGCTGAAATCATGCATTTTCAAGTTCCCTTTCATGTCTTTTAGCGCTTAAACTGTCAAATACAAATTTATGTTAAAACAAACACAAGTTACAAAACCACAGTTGGTCATGTCGGTGAAGGTACAGTAAACAACTGAGAAAGAAATCACATATTTATGAAACATCTGTGTATTAAATGACAGCAGTGCAAGAAACAGTACTTCTCTCTGCGCTGTTAATGTGACACAA
The DNA here is from genome assembly GCA_032357475.1 of Enteromius thamalakanensis. Taxonomy (NCBI): domain Eukaryota; kingdom Metazoa; phylum Chordata; class Actinopteri; order Cypriniformes; family Cyprinidae; genus Enteromius; species Enteromius thamalakanensis. The sequence goes on from JAUCMT010000051.1 coordinate 7,008,404, forward strand.
ACAAAAAAAATAGAGAGAAAATCACTAACTTTTCTTGAATTAATAATTTCCACAGGTCAGGCTTTTAAATGCTCAAGTGTAAAGTTATACATGGCAGGTTGTGTGTGGCTCTCTCAGGGCGGGGTCTCTGCTAATTGTGGGTTGTGGGTGGGGCTTGTAGAATGTGATGTTACATTTTATGGATTTTGCGAATGGGTTATTCTGAGACACTGCTTATGATTAATGGGGATTAGAAAAAGGAGCGGATGGATTTTTATCATTATAGGGTGGTTGTGTATATATTTATGTTCAAAACAACATGTAAAAGTAAATTTTGCATAATAGGTGCTCTTTAAATTTATTACAAATTTTAAAGTACACTCTAAAAAATGCTGGGTAAAATATGAAAAGAATCAGCAATTTACCCAGTGTTATTCACTCAGAGTTCAATACATCACATGCTTTCTCCAAACTGTATAACAGGCACATATATATTTTCAAAATTTCTTTTTGTTCTTGTACAATGTTGTATGCATTTCTGCTTGAACTAATTTTTACCTTTTTTCTCTTTTCCTTTCTTTCCCTCCTGTTCTCCCCCACCCATGCTGTCCTCCGCTCTCCTTTGGTTTTGGCATCAACTCACTCCAATTCTGTCCAATGCCGTCCAACTCATCTGCTATTGAACCCTTCCGCATTTAATTTCAAATCCATCTGCACTACCCTCTGTTCCCTGGTCTCCTTGTATTCCCATCAACATCCGGTCTTTCCATCTACAGCAGCGCCCCCTTAAGCAGTCCCTAAGTGGCTCACTGTGCAGAGAGTCCCACTGGAAGTGCCTGCTGCTCACCTTGCTAATGTACGGCTGCTTTGGCACGCTAGGCTGGTGCTCCCTATACCGCATCACCGTAATTACTTTTGATGACCAGGCCTACTTCTACAAAGGCAATGCCCGACTCTACCACGACAGCCCATGCTCCAACGGCTACATCTATATACCTGTAGCCTTCCTGGCCATGCTTTACGTCGTCTACTTGGTGGAGTGCTGGCACTGCTATTCGAAAACAGCGAATCTTGCTAAAGTGGAAATCAGTGAGGTGTATGACAGGATACAGCGGTTGCAACAAGCCACACCCTGCATCTGGTGGAAGGCCATCAGCTACCATTATGTGCGTCGTACCAGACAGGTAACGCGCTACCGAAACGGAGACGCCTATACGACTACGCAGGTGTACCACGAACGGGTCAACACTCACGCAGCAAGCTCCGAGTTTGATTACTCACGTCTCGGTGTCAAAGACGTTTCAAAAGAGCTCCAGGGCCTGCTGGAACATCCTGTCACCCGCTTGCGCTTCACCAAGTGCTTCAGCTTCGCCAGCGCCCGTGCCGAGACCGCCTACCTCACGCAGCGAGCACGCTTCTTCGGGGACAATGAGGGCCTGGACGACTATATGGAAGCACGGGAGGGCATGCACCTTAAAAACGTTGACTTCCGGGAACACATGCTGGCCTTCCCTGACCCATCACGACCGCCGTGGTACACCAGACGCTGGGTGTACTGGCTGGCCTCAGCTTTCCTGCTATCATGGCCTCTACGTGTGATTGCAGAGTACCGTACTGCATATGTCCACTACCACGTCGAGAAGCTGTTCGGAGAGAACGAGGATGCAAATGACAATGATAACACAGAGGCAGGAAATTACTGTACGGGCTTCGAGCATGGCACGGGGGGTCCCACTCTGCGTGTTATATCGCGGGTCAACACGGTGGATATGACCGAACTGGAATGGCACATTCGCTGTAACCAGCAGATGGTGCCTAGCTACTCCGAGGCCTTGCTTATGGATTTGGATATGAATACTAACACACCGTTATCAGTTGCAATGGCTGCACATGTGCGACACAATTCTAGCTACTTCCTTCAGAGCTGCTCTAGATGCCGGCGCTCAACAAGTAGCTCTTCGCTCCCTTCCTGGTTTAGAGGGAACATGGCTGCGGGGACAAACTCATTTCCCATTAGACCCGGTGGTAGGCTTTCTCTTAGTCGCAGCGGTTTCTCTCTTGGTCGGTTGCATACCGCAAGAAGCCGCCATCCCTGCCTGTTTCACTCGAGAAGCCTCGGAGGTGGGATGGGCGCCCGTGTGGAAGAGGGTGGTGGGGGTTTCCTGGGTCTTGGGTTTAGAGTGCCAGATGAGGAGAGGAGGGGTGTGTTAGAGAGTGAGGGGCTAGAAGACGATGATGCGGAGGAGACAGGCCAGGAACAGGTGGAGGAGAGAGAGAATGGAGAGGCCAGGGAGGATGAGAGAGACAGGCCACCCACTTACCAAGATGCTCTTTACTTTCCGGTGTTAATCATTCACGGGGAAGAGAGCTGTCATGGGGGGCATGGCATTGACACGGGTTAAAAGGGCCAATATGATGTAAAGAATGATTGAAGTGGCTTTTGAAAAGTTGAAGCAGATTGACATCTGGGCGCAGATGGAAGACAAGGAGACAGAGAAGTCAAGGTATACAGGGGAATTTTGACCAGAACCAGGGTAGAAGAGTTGAAGAGACTGATTTGTGTCTCTGTGTAAAACTGAAAAACCATTTGTTCATGAATGTGTAGAATGTTGTAGGGATTGGGATGAAAACAATATACATCGGTCATGTCATATCCAAGTCGAAACATTTGATACCGACTGACCCTAAATATATATATGTAGTACATACCTAGTAGAAAATACTGATAGGCATGGAACATGTGCTCTATATTGATCTTAATGTCCTATTATTGAAATCTCTGGCATATCATGTCCATAACAAACTAAAAGATCAGCGTGTCCTCCTTTTGACCATGGGAGTAATGTACTATACATGAAAAGCTTGGCGTCTGCAACCTGCTTTTAACATTGCAAAGCAGTTTTTGCGGCTCCACATCAACGTGAAAAAGCCCATGCTGGTGTAGTTTTGTAAATCCATGCGTCGACAACATACAAGTAGCTTACGGAAAAAGGGACTGAGATGTGAACTGCATTTACTGAAGCTCTAAATAGAGATTAGTACGAAACGAGAATAAAAATTCTACTAAGGTAGAGCTCATGAAAAAAAAAACAAATGGTCCTCAGGGGGAAAAGTTTTTAAAAATTTGAAAAGATTAAATAGTACCAGACTTAATAAAAAGGGATGGTTAAAGGTCAATGAGTGAATGTAGGCTGGTGAATTGTAATCCCTCACTGTTTGACACTGTGCTTTAATCCACTGTCCTGGCTAATGACTTCTTTTAATCTCCTGTTCTTTTTAATTGCCTGGTAGAAGCACGGTGCTTATGACTTCACTTATCTCTGCCTTAGAGGTTTCTTATGTCGGCCTCATGTCTACTGCAGCCAATTGAAAGTATATTTGTTCAGCAGCAACTTAATGCATTAATTTTTATTTTCCTGCATACATGCGTTTTTCTATCGTGGTGGGGAGTTTCCATTGACTTCTATTGTTTTTATACCGAGCTGATGATATTTTCTATCCCCTGCCCTTAAACCTAACCCTCACAGATATGTTTTTGCATTTTTAGATTTTCATTACCTCAGCATTTAGTGTGTTTATAAAACCACTGTCCTTGATTTGGACATCCATTCATCCATTTGTAGGCCTCCACATTCCTTCCTTTCTAGACTGTTAGAATGTTATCGGATTAAGCTGGTTTCAGTTGTTAACACAACTATTGTTAAGAAATAAAATAGAGAAAACACAATTCAAAGTAGTGCAACAGTCCGCCGTTCCTTGTAGTCACATCTGTGGTATGCACTTAGAAAAGCAAACAAGCATTAAAAATATAATCGTAGGTCAGTACAAGCACAATGCGTCACCTACAGTGCAGGGATTGAGTTTAAATAAGCTGTCCTTAGAAACACTGAAGAAACGAATGTATAAACACAGCCTTGCACAAGGAGAGGGTATTAATAATAAAAAAAAGGTAAAGTCCAAAGCACACACTATAAGAGCATCCCTGTACTGCAGGATTTCTACTTATCAAATTATTGCTAATACTTCAACAAGCACTAGCATATCTGGAAATGATTACAGTGGCCATGACCATGATGCTCTTATTAATAAAGTCAAACCATTAACAATGTTTGCTGACTGCTTTATTATTATTATTTATTCATGTATTTTTTATTCATGTATTATATTTATGTCTTACCTTGCAGGTATATCCTTAATCATCACAACAAGCAAATGTATGCAATATTAACTCACCTTGGACAATGTGTTCAGATGTTTTATAGAGTTTTTATAGAACCTTGAAAGTCGTAGATGCATCATTTGACTTTGAATGATCCTTTGGTATTAATTAATAATGCTGTGAAATTCTGGATTTCAGTAACTCTAGGCTAATGGCCAGAGTTGTTTTTAGGGTTGAATCAATGCACACTTGGCAAACACCTCTGCTCTTGTTGGAGACATATTCAGTAGTGTTTATGCACAGTGAAACTGTTCAGTTTATTCCGTCGCTACATCATTGAATGCATAATCTTTTAGCATTGTCGGACAAGGAGCTTTGAATTTCTTGGGGTGTTTACTGTGTCTCGCCACGTGCTACCAGCCTTAAATGTTTGATCGATGGCTCCACCTAGCGGTTGTTTTACAATGAAGCCGTGGGACGTTTGAGTAGGCCTATCATCGTAAGGAAAAGCACCAAATGATGTAAAACGGAATAAAGGTATAAATTCAGTTATAAAACTTAGTTCTTAACTGCATGGAATGTCACAAATAATGCAGGTAATTGCCTTGTGAGCAAGGCTTGTCGTCCTCCCCACCTCTTTCTCTCTCTGTCATAATCTGTGTTTGAAGGACAAGGCAGCAGTTCCCTCGTGGTACTGACAAATAATAGGGGAAGTGAGAGAGAGAGAGAGCCAAAGGAGAGACTGTGTGCTGCATAAAAGGACACACACCAGATCTGGTAAGCATCAAAACCATGCCTTCAACAAATTTTCAGAATAGAATGGAAATACTCAATTATGGACTCAACTTTTAAATATAGACATGGCAGGATTGCCTGACTCTTTAAACTCTAATTTAAGACATTGGTCAATAATGCATTTCCAGTGGTCACTGCATCCCACTGTCACTGGTAGCTTTTCAAATAAAGTAGTTGCATTCTTTTATTTATTTTATTGTTGCATATGTCCTTATATAATCTGAGTTACAAGAGAAGTGAAGCAACAGTGGTGCTAAAATAAGCTGTTCACTAAGCAGCTTGTTACCTCCCTTGAGCCTGATGATAAGACTAGTGCTGCCATCAGAGATTTAGGTCACAGAGACGGCACAGCATGTTGCCCTAGTGACAAAGATGAGAACCACCTTTTCTAATACCCATTTCCTTAATAATGTGTAAATAACAATCTGAGCACCAGAATTGGAAAAGATGATGTTTTAAGTGACTTTGAACATGTCATATTGATTTTTGCCAAACAGGTCAGTCTGAGTATTACAGAAACTGCTGATGTGCTAGGATTTTCACACACATCTCTTGGATTTACATATAAATATAAAATATACAAGTTGCAAAAATGCCTTGTTGATGCCAGAGGAGAATGGCCAGACTGGTTTGAGCTCAGACTAAGGCAAAATGATAGGGTTAGGATTTAGTGCAAACATTATGGATCCATGGTTGATGTTGCTGGTGGTTTAACTCCTTTAGTTTACCAGTTACCAGGAGCATAACACACCATGTCACAAAGCTCAAATCATCTTACACTGGTTTCTTGAATGTGACAGTTAGTGCTATAATTAAATGGCACTATTATAACTAAAAGAAAAAAGGACTTGTGAATATTTTAAATGTATCCTTCAAAACTTATAGCCTAACTTTGAGATTCAAAGGCGGACAAGATGTTTCAGCATTATTACAGGTTAAGAACATATTTAAAAATATGTAGGCCTATTTTTAATTGGGGAAATTGTTAGATAAGATGAGATCATTTTGATTATTGTAGCAACTGGCCTCACATGTATCTAAATGTAAAAATACAACTTTTTTTTTGTCTGGATTCATGGTAAAGACTTTAGACTTGACTTAAAGACTTTGAAAAACTTTGCCTTCACACTTTCAGATCTCAATCCACCTCTGGGATGTGGTGGAACATGAGATTCACATCTGTGATCACCCTGGACCACAACACCAGTCATAAGGGTCAATTTTTTTCAAAGAGAGAAGCTGAATAAATAAGATTTCCAGTGATGTATAGTTTGTTGGGGACAGTATTTGGCTCAGATATGACTATTTGAAAATCTAGAATCTGAGGTTGCAAAACTCTAAATATTGAAAAAGTCGCCTTTAAATATATCCAAATAAAGTCCTTGGCAATTCACAGTACTAATCAAAAATGAAGTTTATTGTTACACGGTAGGAAATGTACAAAATATCACCACAGAACATAATTTTTTAAATATACTTATGATTTTTGCCATTTAAAGAAAAAGCTGTAATTTTGACTTTTACAATGTATTGTTGGTCACTGCTACAAAAACACCAATGCAACTTGTGACTTATGGTTTTGTGCTCCAGGATCACATTTGGATGTGGAGCTGACAAATCTGCAAAATCTGCATGATACTGTCCGTCCAACATGGACCAAAATCTCAGAGGAACATTTCTAGCCCCTTGTTGAATCTATACCACAAATAAATAAGGGAGAAACCTGGTACCGTCAACATGTTCAATGCATTTTTCAAAAATATATATATTGATTATGACTAAATCAATTTTCAATAAGTCAATCAGTCAGTAAAATTCATAATAATGAAAAAAGAGTTAATTGAACATGTTGACAGTTTGTGATGTGTGATAAATAGGAAGTTGTCTCAACAGAGCTTATATTAAACATTGCAAACTGTATAAAACACAAATCAATGACATTTAAAACATGTGACAACTTACCCCAACCAGACATTCATATGAAATACCTTTCAGCTTCAAATATGTAGTTGTTTTATTTTGTTCAATTGTTTACTCAAAAAACATGATACTCACAAAATTTGTGTTATTTACACGTAGAACTTACAAAATAGTCAACTCACAAATATATCATCATTATTTAAAAGGGTTTTTGAAAAGGGTGTTTGAAAGTCGATAAATAAAGTTTTATTAAGAAAACAAACATGCAGTTTAATCTACTCCAAATGTAGTTTCTATAATATATAGCCCCAGTATTAATATTCATTATAGTTTTCTTTTTGGTTGATCCTTGGTGTGGAGCAGCTGTAAAGTGAAGAACAGCAGGATGTCGAAGGACCAGCTGGACTCGGTGGTGAGCCACGCGGAGGGCTTGCTCTCATTGGCCGCTCAGCTCCACTCACAGTGTCAGGAGGAGAGCGCACAGATGGCCACTCTCGGCGAGCAGCTGAGAGAGGAGAGCCAGAGTCTCCTCAGCCAAAGCGACGTGCTTCAACAGGACATGGATGAGATGTGCAAAGCACTGGAAGCTCTGATGGACACTAAGGTGGCGTTTGAGGCCAAAGAGAGGCAGGCTCGCAAACTAAGTAAGCAGCTCTAATACAGTGGAGGAAGTACCCGGCCACTTAAATTCAATGAAATTGGAACTGACAATAAAAAAATGTGGTCCACTAATTCACAGTTTTAACAAGATGTTGAATATCTTTTCAAATTAAAATCTAATCTTGAGACATCAACTAACCGTGTGAGTTTGGAGCGGGGTGATCTGTTTGCTTGACTTTCAAACTTTTTGAAAACCATCATGATTTTTTTCAATCTGGTAGTGGGAAAGGACTTACAAACTTTAAATGTTAGCTTTGAACTATCAGTCATTGGCATTTTTGTATGGCATAAGCCACAGTACACGTGTGAAGAATTACTCTATGCACACTAAGCATACAAGCGCAAAATGTCACAATTTTGATTATCATTAACATAAATATAGAGACAAATACAGCTCCCCTTCCCAATTTCCCATTTAGCTCTTATTTTAAGTTTTCAAGTACAGTACTGTGCAAAAGTCTTAGGCCACTAGTATTTTCACCAGCAACAAATGGTTTTAAGTCGGTTATTTCTATCTCTTGTGATAGCGTGTCAGTTGGAAATATTAGTTTACATTTCCTACAAAGCTACAGTACTGTTCAAAGTTTTAGACACTCGTGTAAAATTGAGGATGCTTTCAAAAATTAAATAGATTTCATTTATCAATTAACTTCTATGAACTAAATCAAGTAAATATTTGGTATTACAGCTTTTGGTACACTTGCCCATAGTTTTTCAGGTAGCTTTGCAGGTAGATTTTTTGAAGAATCTTGGAGACGTTCTTCTGGATTGAGTCTGTCTCAGTTTATTCTGTTATTCATGTAATTCCAGACAGACTGGATGATGATCAGATCAGATCTCTGTGTGGAGCACTGGCTGTTGTCAGACAATAATCTCACTGCACTATTACAAAAAATGACAAAAATAATGTTTAGAAATGTAAATTGATATATCCAGCTAACACGCTACTGCAATAACCGACTTAAATCCATTTTTTATTGGTGAAAATACTAGTGGCCTAAAACGTTTGCACAGTACTGTATATACTATAATTAAGATGATTCTACTGTATAATTATTTGAACTCACATTGAAATATTATTTTCTTAACATCCTTGTATTAAGCAGGATATATCCTTTAGTGTGATTTAAGAATCCTCCTCTTTGTTTTGGGGTCCTGATTACTTTATTTTGCAATAATGGCTGTTTGACTGTGTATTAGACATATGTCCAAAGACATGGTCTTAGACGTCACTGGACAAATACAGTATTTAAACTTGTGTTTATAATTATAGCTATAGCATACATCAAAGAACTGTTTTGGTGTATAACTAAAGAAAAGTTGCAAACCGTTTATAACTGTTTATAAGTGCATGTACTATGTGATATGTAGTTATAAGGTCACATAATAGTGGCCTTGGTGATTTATCTCTGGCGGGACGGGCGATGGAGGAAGGGCTCTGTCTCAGCTCGGCTCCACTCATCATCACCCCAAACCTTCAACCTTGAGCTCTGGCGCCTCTGTATGATCACCACGGCCGTTATTAACACCCAGAAGAAGAAGCTTACCCACATAGATCTCTGTGGAGGAGAGAAACACAAGGAATTTATTTATACTGTATTTATCAATATTATTAAAAACATGCATGAAGAAACTCTAAGGAGCACTAAGCATGTATACTGACACCTTTTGGTGTGGAGGCGGCATCCTGTGAACGCTTTCAGTTACAGAGGCCATTAAAAAAACTGGCAACAATAAGTGTTTGTTAATGTGGGTCAGCAAAATAAGGTTAGTTTTGTGTTTTCAACATAGTCACCGTGAGGTGGCAGGGACGTGACAGTGGTTAATACCAAGTTATAAGAATTTGAATGTAGCAACAATAACATTGGCAACTATGACATACTGGTAGAAATTATGTTAATGTTTTTAAAAGACAATAACAGAATAGTATAGCGAATGACCAAACCAAAGTACTAACCTCAGCACTGTAAAGTCCCGTGTAGAACTGGTTTCCAGTGTATGGATGGGCCCATGTTTTATTCTCTGCATCTTCACAACTAGAACAAAAACACTGATTGTTTCGTGATTGAGAAAAAAATATTTTGCTATTATTTTGCAAATGTAACCCAAGAAACTTTGCATTTGTTTGCAAAATGTTTGCCTTCTCACACCAAATGTATTTATTTATTTATTTTTGCCCTCTCCAAGAAACATTCTGTTACAAAAAATCTGTGGTCCCATGAGAAACTGTGCATTTCTCTGCAAAACTTTTGCGTTTGCTTAAAAAACTATGGACTGTCTTGCAAAACACTTTCCCAATAAACATTGTGCTTGCAAGACTTTTCTGTTCATTAGCTCGAAAATCTTCAGCGTTCTTTTACAAATATGTTGCCACCCTGAGAATCTTTGTGCTTGCAAAAGGCTTGCGTTCTCTTACAAAACAATTAGCATTTACTTAAAAACCTTTGCATTTTCATGCAAAATGTTTGCATTGTTTCACAAAGCTTTTGAGAAACTAAATACTGTCACGGAAATCACTTAATACAGGAGTTGCACAAGGAACACAATACTTTTGTGACAGGTTAAGTGGTGGAAAATGCACTGAAATATAATTTTTCCTCTCGTCTGATATTTTTTATTCACATTACCATTCTCTTTAAGGGTCCTACTTTCATTTTGTAAGCACAGCAGCAAATCTGTCATCTTCTATAGTTCTGTAGGGAATATGGTTATATATGCACCAAAATCACAAGAGAAGTCACCTGGTAATAGAGGGAGTGTTGTGAAGGACAGAGAAACAAAAGCTGTCCCGACCGATCTTGAGAATACATCCTGATACCAAGAGAAAAAACAGAAGAAGACCACAGGCTCCCAGAGACGTGTTGAGAGAAACAGTCCCTCTGCAAGACAAAAACAACATTGTTAATGTGGCTGTGTTGAGTCCCATCTGCATAAAGTGGAGTGTAAAAAAAAATATGAAAAATGTCAACAGAAAGTCAACACATTCACCTTCTCACATCCTCATCTACACAGCTGGCATAGATCCAGTAAAGAATAAGAGAAAAGCAGTAAATAGCCATGCACACAGCGATGGCTGACACGAAATAGCAGACGGAAGGAGAACTAGAGCCTTCAATGATCAGAGCCTGGCCAGATGCATTATAATGAACACTTCCATAGAGGATGCACAGTCCATCAAAGTGGCCCTAGAAATACAATAAACAAAAGTCATCCATATCTGCATATGATAAATGTAAGGAAAAACAACAGCAGAGGACATCTAGGGGTCATTTATTTGCAAACTATGTGGAAGATTTGTATTTCTCTGTGACATGCAGACAGAAGGAAAGTGCTCCGCTAAGAGCTTTTGTCTCTGTATCATATGACTCTAATGAGCCATAATATGGTGCGAGAGGCCGGCAGATCACATGGTGATTAAATTTGAAAGAGGTTCTGACCTGGGATCAGCAACATAAGATATTCTATATTTGATAGCATATATAAATAACAACAATGTAGCTATTATGGAAAATTATTCATTAATTTTTACCAAAAAAAGTTCGAAAAAAATCAGACTGTTTCAATAAGCATACTAACATGCTGTATGCTGATACAATGTTATATATTAACATTTAACTGAATAATGCATTACAAAACAATGTTTCAAATGTCCCATTAATATGCATGCAAACTGTCACCATGATCATCTTGATACTTAAAACTCTGAGAGACAAACTTATAGCACATGATTATGCTTTTAGTTTTCTTAATGATGACATTTTTGTGCTCACAAAACAGCAATGATCAGACACTGTGGAGATGATTTTAGTTAAACGTGTTACCTGAGTGAGTGTCATCCATGCGGCAGCTATCACCCCACAAATGAAACAACCAGCGTAAAGGACAAGCTCCAAAACTAGCAGCCATGGTAGTGCCATCATGAACATGCTCTCACAGTCCTTGTCTCACAGAGTCAAGCAGCCGAATACCTCATTCATGTGCTCTGAGAGCAGTCCTAAAGCATGTCCTGTCCTCGCAACAATGTTGCTTTTCAGAATAATTTTTGACAATTGGGCCGGAGAATTTCACAGCATTGCTATTAGGTGCAATAAAAGACTGCATTCAGTCAAGGCAGGAAAACATTTCAGACAGCCTATGCAGTAGAGCTCATTTACTGCAAAACATTTTGTTTTCTAAATATCAGATATATGGATATCTTCTTATTACAGATCAGTGTTGATATGATGGGGAAGCATAACACAGGTATAAAGATATGATCTCAAACAGTGTCAAGCCTTAAATAATACAAAACACATTGTGTATTTTTGTCAACTGAGGTCCTAAAGCATAGCGTTATAGCCTAGCTAAATCTTTCCCATGCAAGTTATGAACATTCTTCCAAATATCTTGTTTTGTGTACAGCAGAAGAAAGAAGTCCAAACAGTTTTGGAACAGCTTGAGAGTGAGTAAATGGTTATGGGATGTTTATTTTGGGGGATGAACTGTTAATTCGTCTTCCAAACCAATAGATGGCAATAAACGCTTTTCACCGATCTTCTTCGACACATAGAGGGACACTGACTGAACTTTGCAGCGTTATTGTCGACGTTGTTATAGTTTTTATATGAAGTTGAATGTGTTTATTGTGTTTATAATTTGGTAAATCAGACTCTGGAAAGCTACGTGTTTTTATATTTATCATGATGATCTCTTTGGAAAGCGTATACCTCGTAGTATTGAGTATCGTCTCTTCTTGTGCAGCAGGTAGGGAGTCAATACAAATCAGTTTAACGTTATTATTATTCTGTTTACGTTTACATAATTTCCGCCAATATGTAATAATTACTAAAGTTATTGTTGCTAGATTAAAATTCTATAAATGTGGCATTGACAACTACTCATGTCCCTGTCAAAATATAAAGAAGCATGTGAAATTTTTTAGTATTCCAAATAAACAAAATTACAACATGACACTTTTACGTTACGTCATTTTCTTCACACGTCACGTCATATTTCATCAACTGACACGGGAAACTTAAGCACGAACCAGTGTTTGAACAATATTTACATTTAATATTTGTGTAAGTTGTAGGCTGCTGATGAAGATACTCTTTTAAAATTGTTTATATTATTAACGTGTCAAAAAATAATAAATCATATTTATTATTGTACATCTGTGTCCAAGAAAATAATTATCCATAAGCTATACATATGTCAAATGACATAAGTCAAGTAGGTAGCAAAATTTAATAAACACATGGCAAAATATTTCCAGTATGGTTTGTTAGAAAACTATTCAAATCTATTAAGAGCAGTTTTAATAAAATGAAGCTTTTGAGACATAAAGGTTGAAGAAACTGAATTGTAGTATTTTAGTAAAAACTGTGTAGAAATGTTTACAAGGCCTTGAAACAATTATTTGCTGTAAGCAGAGACTTTGAGATGAATAACGATTTGTTTTGGCAGTTGATGAGATGGTGTTAATTCCTGGTGGAAAAATGATGATGGGAACCAGTGCTGCTGATGGGAGAGATGGGGAATCACCAACACGAGCTGTGACTCTACAGCCATTTAAGATAGACAAGTATCCTGTCACTAACTCTGACTTTAGGTATACATGCCAGAAATTGGCTCAAAATCTACTTTACCCTTCAGCTGCTTATATCTTCTTTTACTGGCTTATCAAAACTGCTTCTGTTCATTTCAGGGAATACGTCAGACAGAAGAAATATAAAACGGAAGCTGAAAAGTTCGGTTGGAGTTTTGTGTTCCAGGATTTTGTGTCAGATGAACTGAAAAGTAAGGTCACTCAGAAAATTGAGGTAAGAACGCCAAGCAGGAACATAAAGAAACAAGATCTATTGCTCCTTAGGCCAAAATTGAAAAAAAGTCTATTTCTTTTGGTTTTATAGAGTGTTAAAGGGTAATTTACATCAATACAAACACTCTCTTTTATACTAGATTTTCTCTTAAACCCTTTGTTCTCTTGAAAATTACCCATTTCTTCTTTCCTAGTCAGCTCCTTGGTGGTTACCAGTCGAGAAAGTGTTCTGGAGACAGGTGACATAGTTTACACATCATGTATTATTAATTCTAGAAGTGAATAAATGACTTAAATCAGTGGCAAACAGTACTGATTATATATATATATATATATATATATGTGTGTGTGTGTGTGTGTGTGATTAATAATTTGATAATCAATTGTTTACATAATGTTTGTATGTGTGTATTAATTATTTATATATAAAAATAGACACATATGCATGCATATATTTAAAAATGTTTATATATTAAATATATACATAAATTATATTAATATACATGTAAATGCATGTTAATATTTTCTAAATATATACAGTATGTGTGTGTATTTTATGTTGGATGCAATATATATATATATATATATATATATATATATATATATGTGTGTGTGTGTGTGTGTGTGTATGAAATTTGTATTTATGAATGTAGAAATAAAATTAATGAATGAATTGATAATAAGTTATTTTGCTGTTGTACATTTAATAAAAATGGTTAATAAAATGTCTGGGGTCTGGGTTTGATGTGTGCAGCCAGCAGGCCCAGGCTCTGGTATCCAGACCAGACTGGAGTCCCCTGTGGTGCAGGTCAGCTGGAATGATGCCCAAACCTACTGTCAGTGGAAGAAGAAAAGACTGCCAACTGAGGAAGAGTGGGAAATGGCTGCACGTGGAGGTTTAGAAGGCAAGCTGAAAAAGCCTTATGCCTCCCAGCACCTCTTGCCATGCAGTACTTTTTACTTTTTTTATGTAATCATCATAGCCAGCTCATTTTTGTATTTCAGGCAGGACCTACCCATGGGGCAACAAGTTCTTGCTGAACCGGACTAACCTGTGGCAGGTCAGTTGATGTACTTTCATGTCCATAGCAGGTGGGAAATGTGGATTTTTTTTACTTTGAGACAGTTGTTTAGCTGCTGATGATTTGTTTTTTGTACAAAGGGCCCATTTCCAGAGAGGGACGCCGCAGAAGACGGGTATCATGGCGTAGCTCCTGTAACTGCCTATCCTCCACAGAATAACTATGGTAATGTAGTATATACAGTACCAACATTATTCATAGACAGGGATAAGGTTTCCAAGAAAATCTAGATTGAAAATTTGGGGTTGATACGATTTTTAAGATTTTGTAATCTCTTACGCTCACCTAGGCTGCATTTATTGTTAATTATTCAAGAGTACAGTACAATAGCAATATTGTAATTATTTTTATTTGAATGTAAAATAGGCAAAGCTGAATTGAGCAGTCATTACCTAAATATTTAGTGTTACGTGATCTTTCAGGAATCATTCTAATTTATTGATTTGGCGCTCGAGAAGCATTATTATTAAAGTTGAACAGTTGCTTAATATTTTTGTGGAAATTGTGATCCCTTTTTTCAGGATTTTTTGATGAGTAGAAAGGTCCCAAACTTTTGAACTGCAATGTAACTCTTTTTAGAGAATAATATCCCACCTTGTTCCAGGTCTATATGACATGCTGGGTAATGTCTGGGAGTGGACTTCCTCACAATTTCCTGGTGCTCAGACCATGTATGTCCTGCGTGGAGCATCCTGGATCGACACAGCCGATGGCTCGGCCAATCACAGAGCTCGTGTCACCACTAGGTCAGTCATGCTTCATCCTGCTACATACATATTTTTCAAAGTCAAATTTTATTATTCATTATACAATGGATTCTTGTAACTGTTCCAGGCAGCTGACCCCAAACATGTCTGGTAGTCCAGAGCTATTGTCCAAAACAGTTTATGAGAATCTGATAAATACAAACATGTGTTTTTATGTTCTTACATGCAGGATGGGAAACACACCTGATTCAGCCTCTGATAACCTGGGCTTCCGCTGTGCTATGACCTCAAATGCAAAACAGAAAAGAGCTGAACTTTAAGAGCCAAATATTCCAGACTATTTGATGCCAGTGGTGCATTACTTGAGGGATACTATGTTTCTCCTGTGGAGACACAAATTTCTGGAACTCAGTGTTATATCTGTTTTTTGTTGTTGTTGTTGTTTTTTTACACATTACTGTGAAATTAAAGTCTTAGAAACCTATCCTATAGTTTTTTTCTTTATGGTCTTTGCAATCATTTAGATATAAAATGTAAGTACCATCATATATTTAAAATAGAATAAAAATAATTGTATTGAATATTACCACAAATTAAATAGTTCAGATCTCAATTGTACATTTGTAACAATATTATTTCCTTTTGACCGTGTGAATAAGGTGGAAATAATTATAGCACTAGAGGTGTATTTTTGGACCATTATCAACATGTTCTTGAGGTAAATTGTTGTATCTGGGATTATTGGGAGACGATGAACCCTCACCAAGTCCTGGTTGAAACATCCATCTCCTCAGCAGCAATGGAGAGCAGAATGACTTTTGGAGTGTTCTCAAATAAAGCTGCTCTGTTCTGAGTTTGCCCTTTCTTCACCCAGTGGCCGTAGATCTTAAAGGCGCATGCGTCGATCATCTTGCGTAGAGGTTTGATGGCATACGGGTCACTGCGGATCACTTCCTTGGTGACAGGTTTGGCACGACGATAGTTGCAGTAGATACGCATGGCAGCAAGTACTGTCATACAAATAACCTGCAATAACGATGGTGTATGGTGAAACTCAAAACCTATGCTTTCTTAAAGAAGTCATCTAGAACATCTGCTCTTTACCTTGAACTTCCTGTAGGGGCTGAAATGACGTACTTCAGCAACCACATACTGCTGAAAGAACGGGTGATCGAGGGCTTCTGTGGCTGTAAAACGACTTTGTGGGTCCACAACCAATAACCTGGAAATCTACTGGGAAGAAAACAAGGTGACTTTGGAAAGGCATTTTCTCATAGAATTTTGTGTAACAACTGGTTGACAAACAAGACCACAAGCGACACGCACCAAGTCTTTAACAGTGTCCGAGCGGTCATCCCACTCCGGAGAACTGAATTCGTATTTTCCTGCAAGAATCATTCGTAGCATCAGCATTTGTTTCCTGTGCCAGAAAGGTGGAGATCCAGCCAAAAGAGTGTAGAAGATCACGCCTGCGCTCCAACTGCACAAGACCAGACAGAAAAAAGGTTATATAACAACACATTCATATATTAAGCATATTAGCTTGTTGTGATCAATTCATATTCTTCTGGTTCACTGCCAGGACGTTTATGTATTTATTTTTTGGTTGGGGGGAAAAAAGCCTTAACATTTTGTTGCTTCTTACAAATATGCAGCTTTTTGCTTTAAAAGGCATTAATTAATGGACTGGAGTCGTATGGATCGTTTTGTTTTTATCAAGTGCTTGAACTGTCATTTTGACGGCACCCATTCACTGCAGAGGATTCATTAGTGAGCAAGTGATGTAGTGCAAAATATAAAGAAAGAAACTCATTTGGGTCAATATCACTATAAAGTGCCCTTTGTTGTCCCTATCACAATCATGGAGTTTTTGGCCATTTTGTGTAATAATACTATTCTGGTTGGATACAAGTAATGTAGAAGTACTTTAATACACTTTTGTGCAATAATAGCTGCATTCAAGTGGGTTTTCTTTATTTTATTCCACTTTCTTCTAA
>JAUCMT010000051.1:7025940-7051170 GCA_032357475.1 Enteromius thamalakanensis
TCTTCTAAAAAGAATAAACATGTGGTTTAACGAAAAACTGGAACAATGTCTTTAAGAAATTTTCATCTGTCAAAGGCACTCTATGTTGATATTGACCCATTTACATAGCTTGGGGGTAAATTTTCATTTGTGGGTAAACTAATCCTTTAAAAGGCATTTTAAAATATCAATAACTACTTAGAATATAGAACTAAAATTACACTGGTGCATACTTAATTTAAGCACTTACATATCAGCAGCAGGCCCATAACCAGCATGATTGGGATCCATGGAGCACTCAATAATTTCTGGAGCCAAGTAACCTGGTGTCCCACAAACCTCTAGGGGTAAATCAGAAGCAGGTTCTACAAAACTACAGCATCTACAATCATTCCTTCCAAACACATATATTTAAAGAACTCACCATTCAGTCTTTGTCCGGGCTCAATCTGGATCGAGAAGCCAAAATCAGTGAGTTTGATATTCACTTCATCATCTAACAAAATGTTCTCTGGTTTCAGGTCCCGATGGACTATATTGTGGGTGTGAAGATAGTGAACCACCTCCAAAAGAACTCTCATAATCTTTCTATCAAAAACAGTGAGAAAAAAAAGAGGGCTAGGACAAGATCATATCTCTGAGATTAATACAGCAGTTGCAATGAATGGGTTTGAGTTGCTTAAAAAATTAATGGTGAAAAACAGTGCTGCGTGATATTTTTTGAAAACAGACCAATTTAATAAAACTTATACAATTCATAAAAGTAGACAGTACTAATTCTATGAGCATGGTAGTGTGCCATGACCTGACTTTAAACCCTGTTGTTGGCAAAATCTTGAACTGTTTAAATATGCAATCCCCTTTTCAGCATTGGATTTGTTTTACACAATTTGAATAAGCATCAAAAATTGGTTTTCAGACTTTTTACCGTGTCTCTTTCTCACTCAGAGTGACTTTCTCTGTGAGGTAATCAAAGAGTTCTCCTCTCTTCATCCTGTTAAAAGAACATTCATTTTAACACAAACTAATAAACTTTAAAAACTAAGGAATGAAAAGCAATACCAGTTAGTCTGGTGCTGTAAAATTGGCACATTGCAGACAGACAATTGTAACGGCATCTGTTATAAATGTTAAATTTGGAGGAATTGTGTGCACACGTTTGCATTAAGAGTTAGGCTCTGGCAGAAACTTGGCATCTTGGCAATGAGCCATATGTTGTGGGCTTTTCGAATAGCCTGTGTCTTATCTGTATGCTGCAGAGTGTCAACCAACCGATAATCTCCACAGGGAACGTCTAGAAATCTGAATAGAAAGCAAACCTCTAAACAAAACAGCAGGTACTGGAGCTGTGAAAATGGGCTACCAGGGAAACAAGGATAAAAACTTTAGTTTTACATTTTTTTGTGCTAAATTTGAGCAGTTTGCATTTGCAGAAATTGCAGCCAAAAGCGAATAGTTTTCAGGGTGTTTGCTAAAAGTTTGTCATGGGTTTCTCAAGTCTATGTGAGCAATAAAAATAGTAATGCACAGACATGAGAGCTGTGTGTGCCGTTAAAAGCAATTAAAGCCATACTTACAGATCAAATACCAAAAAGAAGAAGGCCTTTGATTCAAAGCAATCCTTCAGCTGAACTATGAGTGGAAAAAACATATCTGATTTGTTGTTGTTGTTGCAGAAATACAGCAGCCGTACCATTTTTATTTTTGTAGTTTAAAGAGAAATTACATTTCTTAAAATTGTACCATTATATTTTGTTATATTTTGTGGTATTGGAAATCCAATTTCTAATGGATCAAACTGGCATGGACAGTCATACTTATGTTTTTTTGTCCAGACACTTTTCTGAGAATGTCGATCTCTTTCACAGTGGCCTGCTGGATTTCCTGTATCTCTTGAGGTGTCATTTTGTCCGATGGTGTGATGTCTATAATTTTTACGGCATATTCCTGGCCAGTCCGTTTGTCCACACATCGGCGGACCACACTGCTCACACCTCTAGAAAAGAATTTCATACAAATTTAGGACTTCTAATGCTATTTTGATGTCAGAATTTGATCTTTATTGATATTTTTTCTTGTCCAGACACAAAGCTCATCAACAGAGGTGACACTTACCGTCCTAATATCTCCTTTGGTTCATATTTGTCGTAAAATTCCTGACCCCCAACCCACTCAGGGTTTTCTTCTTCTTTTGTCATTTTGAAGAGTCAGATATCCAGTGCTCTACTTCTAATTATTTTTCCTTTTTTTACACAAACACAAAAAACTATATTTTAAACTATGTAATTGGTCAAACTATTTGCACCAATAATTAGTAATTATTATGGGTTGTACTAACTAAAAGGAAACAAGACAGTGTATTCTTAAACTAGCTGAGTTCACTCACCTTTATATCTGGCTCGTCCTTTAGTAAGCTATTTATGGAAGCTCATAGTTCATCTCTCATTCATAACAGGCGTCGTTTAGTTGCTTCATTCTCAAGAACAAAACGCTTTAGAAGTTAATAGTTCGTCTGTCGTTTATATAACCTTAATAGTGCACAAGTATTCTGTCCAGAAGCGGCTGTTAATAAGTGATGACAGTTTGTGTTCTCATGAGTCGGATCACTGAATCAGTCGAACCGGTTCTCAGTCTGAACAATTCGTCGTTAGTCAATTAGTCTAAACAGCTCCAAGCGGATTTGTCTCTAGTGAACAGTTGGTTTTAATGAATAAAAAACAGTTCAACGTAAATAACTAAGTCTGCATTCTATTTTTCCCTCAAAAATAATAAAAAAACAGCTATTGTGTATGCTAATGGGCACGTTTATAACGCAAAAGAATCACTGAATCGTTCTGCCACAAACCATTCGAAAGAACCAATTCGCAAAAATGAGTCTGTGTGCTCCCATTACTAACGTTACTATAAATATATCAGCTGTCATTTGAGTAAGGGTGAGGGCACAGCCAAACTGAACAGCTTGTACCCATGTGTTTACTTTAGGCATATCAGATAATGTTAGCAGCATTTAATTTATCCTTTATAATATGCATGTCATTTGTTTCTTTGGCTTCCACTTCCCTCATAGGGATACTTAATTATATCCAAGTGTTGTGCTTAAAGCTTAATATAATCAAAGGGCGTTCTCCTAATTTCACAGACGTGCCTGAACACGCACAGCTATCTCGTCAATGTTTATGTTAATCTACGTACAAAAGCCTCGGTCCCACAGGTAAAACCCTCTGTGATGTCAAACCCTGTGATGGTTGCTGACGCACCTGATATTTCTGAGCGTCAAAAGACTGGAAAAACTGGTTTGAAGACATTCTCTGATCTGAGTTTCAGTCTTCACTCTCCTGATAAGAAAGTGCACTTGAGCTCTGGCCGCTCTTAGATGAAAATGGAGACCTACAGGAGAGATTCACCAGTGACTTTGCGCACTTTTAGGGACCTCATGGAATCACCCCTGACCACTGAGGAAGTTCACAGACGATTAACCGACGATGAGGATTCGATTTCGAGTCATGACACTGACAGAGAGTCTAACAGCTCGCCGCTGTGCACGCTGGATGAGCTACAAGAACAGCTGGCCGTGGATGACAGCGATGGCCGCACGGTTGTGACCGGTCAAACTGATGGCACGCTCTTTATGGCAGTGGTTGAATCTGACCCAAAGGCGCCCCCAAAGCCCGTTCGCTCATATGTAGATGAAGCGTTACCGGATCTGCTCCGGAGTGGAAGCCCACTTCGCAGACGAGTGTCCAGCCCGGTGTCTGCCACGGTGAGTCATGCTTTTATGAATACAGTGATTCAAAATCAGTGAACGCAGATGAACAAAGAGAGGAACATAAACATAGGGGAAATTAGCTGTAATTAGCTGGCGTACCTTTCTGTTCCTATTAGACTAATTTAAGAAAAACAAATGGTAGCTTTAATTAAATATAATTTTTTTTAGCATTTACATTTTAAAAATATTGTTTATTATTTTTTTGTGCTAAATTCAGTGTTTAGCACACTGTAAGATATGCATAAAAAGTGTTTCATATTCTCTGTTTAAAACACTTTAAAGTATTTCGAAATTTGCATGTGACAGATTTGACTGTAACAGCATGTCCTTTTAGAATTTTTGCTCATGCAGTCTTATGCAGAAATAAAAAGTAAAATAAAAAGCTTTTAACGTTTTTTTTTCTGTTCATTCATTGACTGCAATTCATATTACGACAAATAATCACTTACAACTAGCTGTCACTACTTTCTTGTCAATCATTTCAAATACTTGTTTTTATTTGATTATTATGTTAATACAAAGTGACTGATAAGAACAGTGGAGAAACAGTTTAAAGTGACCAGAAATGTTATTTTGAGAAGCGTCATCATTAAAAAAAACAAACAAGGTCAGCTCATTGAAAAGACCAGATGGCCAAACAAAAGTTCATTGCTTTTTGTCCAGTCTCAAGTAATATGACTCTTCAGCGCTAACAATGAACATGCACGTTTTTATCTTTTATGTCTATATGTCCAGGACATTGACAAGCTGTCAATGGAATGTAGGTTTTACTTGCTGAATATGTTTTCCTAATGATGCCTGTTTGACTAAAACTGAAACAATGCAGACATTTTGACACACAATACTAAGACACCTGAAACATTAAAACAAATCTAAAGATTTAAGTAACCAAATCACTTCACGCTGTAGGAAGTAAAGGTCATCTCAGATTTGGTTCAGAATATTTCCAGTTAGTTTCACCGGAATGGCCGGATTCCTCCTTTCTCAGTTCTTTGAGAATCCAGAATAGCAAGGTTGTAAAAGACACAAGGCGTTCTGTGTTTATGTTTGCAGATATGTAAGTCTGATATCATTCTGAGCACACTTACACATGTACCACATAAGAAGTAGCTATATGAACCCTCCAGTATGTCAATAAAAGCTGGTATGTTGTGCTCATGTAACACTCTATTGTATGGCGGCAGCTGAAGCACGTGAAAAGGGAAGTGGAACTATCTCGGCAGCGCAGTCTAAAGCTCAAGGCTCAGGTGGATAGACTGCAACAGAGAAATGACAGCGGACCGGGCTGGAGTGAAAACAGACACCGGGTGAGTCTTAACTGTGTCATGTAGATGTTCTATAACCTACAACACCTTCTTATAAGTTATGGCAGTTTATAACAGACTAATCTATGCAATCAGGGCTCGTCGTAATTGCATCTTCATTGTTTCTGTGGTGTTTCCAGGTGACAGAGGAGATTCAATCTGTTGTAAACCTGCTACTCCCTCTGACAGATTTAGAGTCAGCAGAAGTCGATCAGCAGTCCCAAATCAATCCTTTAGACAAGGCCCTGCTTCAACTGCAGAAAGTGGCCCGGACACTCGCTGTTAACCACACCTCTCAGGTGAGCTTTAGCCACACCCATCAGCTCATATTGGCCACGCCTCCATATGAATATGCACATCCCATTCTATTCTTAGGCCTTGCATAACCATTGCATTATTGTTAGAACAATTGTTGAAATTTATTTAAAAGTCTATAGTTTCAGTTTGAGGTCTGCCAGAATATAGTTAAGTTATTTAAAGCCCACCTTTCCAAAAGTCCAGTTTGTTTTTATTAGTCAGCTGGCCTGCTGCTAGTCAGCTTGTCTGTTGTGTATTGGTCAAACAATTATGTAACAGCTACAAACAAGGTGTTTTAAATTGTAGGCCACATTAACTCCCTTTGCTTTCTGTAACGTTACAGTGTACATGCACAAACAACTGTATTAAATTACACATTAAAGGAAATGTATAATAAAAAGGTTTAATAGACGCCCTCTAAAAGAAATCTACTACCATTCACAGGGAAACAAGTCTGGGGAAGATTCTGCCATTTTACAGCAAGCTCTACGGGACAGAGATGAAGCCATTGCAAAGTGAGTTCAGTTGATCTCTAACACTAATTATTTTGTGTTATAAAATAATAAGACAGCTAGCGACTTTTGGTTTTTGGTTTCTGAATCAGTTTTTAATTTCCTTGCAGAAAACAAGCAATGGAGACTGAGGTACTGAAAAGCAAGAATGAACTAATGACACTAAACAACCAACTTTTGGAAGCTGTTCAGAGTCGACTAGAACTGTCTGTAGAGCTGGAGGCCTGGAAAGTATGTTTAATTGCACATTTAATGATCAATAGAAATGCTTTTGAATATTTATCTAAAATATATCATTTTTAAAATAAAACTATAAAAACATGATTGTATTCATCTGAAAGATGTAAGTCCAGGATGACTTGAGGGTAAGTTAATCATGAGGTCATTTTCATTTGAACTATCCCATTAATACTGTATATGCGATTGATATCATATAATGTAATTGAGGCGGAAGGGTAAACTGCAGGGAGAACATCTGCTGGGGCCACAACTCTACAGGACTGCTGGATCTGAACCCTGTTTTGCCATCTGGACTCTTGAAAACACTCATTGATGTGATTTGGCCATGTTGGTGTTCCACAAAAGCAGTTGTGCAGTCAGTGAACTGTGTCTGGTCTCTTACAGGATGACGTACAGACCATTCTTCATCACCAGCTCCTGAGACAGCAGCAGGAAGAACAGGCTCAGAAGAAGTCGAGGGGGTTCGGGGTTCTGCGGCGCTCAAATAAGCCCCTTCCTGCCAAACCTGATTTCTCCACCATGATGCAGGCCCCTTTCCCGACCCCCAAGTCTCCATCACCTGCTGGAACACAGAGATGGACAGACAAGTTCAGACGAGGAAGAATGAGCACACAAGGACCTGCCGAGTCTCTGCCACACAGGAGCGACAAAGAGGACAATTTTCAAACGGTTTCTTTGGACTGATGGGGCCATTTCAGAAGATGTCACATCTCTTTGATTGAATGATTTTGATCGTATTGCCTCGCCTCATTTTGTACATCAATCCTAAGGATGTAAATAATAATATGAATAATGTTTTGACACATTTGAACTATGTTATGGATGTGCGTTACACTGTAAATAATGTACTGATGGGACTGCTGTGATGAGAACCTTTAAGGGTTTTGTTGACCTGTAGTCACCAACTTCCTAGCAATATATTGAGAAACGGGAATAAAGGTGACAAAAACAGCAATTTATAAAATGATTTATAAGGGCCCCAGTTTATTACTTTATTAATTATTAATCCACATTAGGTTTTAATAAGCTTAAGGGCCATTTTAACTACTGTTCGAAAGTTTGGGGTTGGTACGTTTTTATAAATACACTATAAACAATACGATTGCAAAACATCACAAAAAACTACATGTGAATACATTTAAAATTCTTTCTGTTATGACAAAGGAATTTTTTTTGTTATTGCATTATTCAATTATGTTGCCTAAAACTTTGTGGAAACTGCAAGTATAATTTTTTCCTCCCAGGATTCTTTGATGAATATAAAGTTTAAAAAACAGCAATCATTTAAAATAAAAATCTTATGTAATATGAAAAATATGAATATGCATTTAATGCATTCTCGAGGAAAGTAACTGTTCAGCCAACTTTGTATCAAAACAACAGCTGCAACGTCACCTATGTGCTAATTTCCTAAAAATAAGAAAAGAGCAGTTTACTCACAATGGCTGCTGCTCCTGATAGAAATAACGCAGTGGAATTACAGCACTGAAGATGTCAAAATATCTGTTAAGGCAGTGCAAATCAATCACATAAGCAGGTTGAAGACTTGTACATTTATTGAGTAGTAACAAATCTGCACACAGATACACTCTAACATGCAAAGGCAATACACCCATACAAACCGTTCAACATGGACTCACACTGTTACTGCCTGAACGACCACACACTCTTTCATGACATTAGACAGATAAAACAAAGAACCAGCATCACTGCGTATCAAATAGTAACAATACATTTAGTTCACTTTCAAACAATACAGCATAAAGCCACAAGAGTAAGTTTGACTCTCTAATTTAGTTTAAGTATACATTACGTACAATGAAAATATATCAAGTACCGCGAGTGCCAAGATAACAAATCTGAATTCTATATATTAATTTCAGCACTTTCTGAATATGCTAAGCAGATACTATATTGTTAGAAAAACATAATATATGTCTATGCATTACGTTCTAAACTGATTCATCTCTTTACGATTGCATACATTCTTCAAATCAAAGGGCTGTTTCATAAGGAAGGAATTGAGAGATTTAAGATCAAAATGTTTCGAGTAGTGCTGGGCAACAATTAATCAATCACAATCACATCCAAAATAAAGTTTTTGTTTGTACAATGTATGTGTGTGTACTGTCTATACATAAAGAGACACACATGCAGTAAATGTTTTGAAAATATTTATATGTATACATTTATATTCACATAATTTATATTATATTATATATATATATATATATAAATAAATATTTTCTGAAATATATACATGCATGTGTGTGTATTTATACATACATAATAAACATACACAGTATGCACATATATTATGCACACAAAACATTTATTTTGGGTGCAAATAATTGTGATTAATTATTGCCCAGCAATAGTTTTGAGTTAATTTAGCTTTATGAAACAGTCCACTGAATTTCTAAAAGTTCAGGTAAAATCACAGGACCAATAAAGATCCATGTCAGTGTTTTTATCTAGCAGAAAAAGTACCCAGCTAACAAAAACTAATACTAAAAAACTAAAACTAACAAGTTCTAATAATGTTTGGGTAGTTCTAACAATAAGTTAAAACATTCTGAAAGTTCTCTAAATGTTTAAAAGTTTAAATGAACATTCTGTTTGATCAATTCAAAACAATATTGTAAACATTTTCTGAAAATTCCGAAACAATTAGTAACATTTAAAAACGTTACACGAACATCCAACAACACTGCTCCGGGGAGAAATAAAACACTACATCAAGAATGTTTTTATACTGATGTTTTGAGAACAAAAAAAAAAGTCTGATAAATTTTCTTAGAATGCAAAGAATGTTTTCTGTTAGCTGGGTAACTAGCAAAAGACACTAAACTAGCACTGCTGCTAATTACTGGCAGTAACCTTCAGTAGTGAAAACCTAATTCTGAAAGCTACAGTAAACAAAAACACACAACAAATTGTGATTATAGACATACAAGCAAAGGCAGTGCTATGACTCTAGTGTTCCACCAAACACATTCACTACAGTTATTACGTGACATGAGAAAACACACACTGACATTAAGGACATGTCATTTTGCAGCATATTTCTTCATTTATCAATCATTATGATATTGTAATCATAAATATATATTTAATATAGTATACATTTATATAACCAGTAGTGTATATGAATATACAAAATACTCATCATTTACAAACATCGACACTTTCACAACAAACAAAAATATCCCCTTATAATAGCAGTTTTTATACCAAAGACTGCAGTACGTGTACATTTATTCTTAAATGTGTGCCACACACAATGTCAGCACACTACTGGTCAAGGAAAATCTTCCCATAAACCCCTGCTTTGGTACATCGAGAACTATTCATAATAGTAATAAACCTACAGAGAACTAATAAGCCTACCAATATTAGACGACAAACAGTGTGCAGAGGTAGACACATTGTTCTCTCTATATTAAATCACACTGACATATCTGTACAGGTTACAAAAAGTTCAATTGTGCAGAGTCTAATAATCCAACAAGCACCGGAACAGGTATTTTAATCACATGCTTATGTATTTGATCTGCTTATTGATTATTTGTTAAATACACAGAACTAGTTTTAAAACACAGAAAGAGGCTTAAAAGAAAAAGGACCCAGGGCCAAAAAAGAAAGATTTCTAGTAAAACAGCTGTATTGAACAGAAATGTAGTACCTGATATCATAACTCTTGATGCTCTGAAAGGTGTCTTGGTTACATTGCAGCATCTTTGTTCGTGGTAAAGCCATACAAAACTGTTTTAATAAAACACTTCACTTCTGACACAGGCTCGACAGGTTTTAAACAACAAAGAAAGCTAATTAAGCCCTATAGAATTAAATAAAACATTTCACTATTACATTTTCTGTTTCCAGAAAAAGAGTACAAAATTCAAACAGCCTTGGCTTTGCGTCAAAGTGTTGTGGTCTTATCGGATTTTAAGATGAGTCTGTGAGAGATGTGGTTAAATAAGTCATTAAGACATCTTTGTATTTCTTATCAGAGAACAGCGAAAGGGTGTCCGTGTCAACACTATGATAAAAAATTACTATTTTAAAATAAGGAAAAATGTCAATCTAGTCCAATTATAATTTAGTATAATTTAAAAAAATCACATCATAATATTGAATATTGAAAGGTGAATTATTTAGTGCCACTGGATCCACTGTTATGTTATACTTGCTACAAACAAATGTCCTTGACTGAAAGTCATAGATTATTTCTATATACCCTCTTGATAGAACTGCATTTATTGTACTATGTAGTGCAAATACTACATTAAAAAATTAATACACTAACTATCAGGAATTACGTAACGATAACGATTCAGTTGTGCATTATAAGGTAGGAGACTAGATTTTACTCGTTAAAAGTCATCTTGGTCCATACTCTTACAACTGTCCCTTTATGATTGGGCCCACCTGTGCGTATCCTTTCCTGAGACAAGGACTATGATTGTAAGAAGGTTATCATGGAGCTGATGAAATCTAAAGGCTTGTCAGCATGAATCCAGTGACTGGCATCTGGGATGTACTGGATATCTGCGCAAGGAAAGAGCCTCTGGATTTCTGGGTAGTCTTCCGAGCTAAGAGCAATAATAAAAAGGGGTCCATTGCAAGAAAACAGATTTATACTCACATAAACATGCATGCAAGTAATAGAAAGAGATTGATTTAGCACATGTGTACAAGTAGAGGTTTAATTTACCTTATATAGGCTGAACTACTGCCACCTAAGAAAAGAGTTGGACCCTCATAGGTGTTTTTAAAATCAGGAAATCCCATGAGGTTTTCTAGGTGGTTTGAGATGGCTTCCAGGTTAATCCTCCAGCCATAGTGACCATTTTGCTCCTCCAGGTTAGTGAGGAGGAACTGGCGTACTGAACGCTCCTGCAAACAGCATAAATGTGGGCGATTTATTCTAGCACTGCAATAAAAACCACAAACAATGCAAATAACGAACTGATAAAATTCCAGACTGTTGTAGTTAAAGTGATGGTTACCTTAACTATCTTCCTGAGTTGGTCTTCAGCCAGTCTCCGTGCGGTGGAGCGAGGGATGTTACTGGCTATCTTTACTTCTTTCATTGCCTGAATGTAGGTATGGAAACTGGTGTGGACCGAGGTCTGAGAGGGACTAATGTCCACCACCACCAAACGTTCCACTAAACTTGGCTGAATTAGATATCGAGACAAAATAATAAGAAAGTAATAAAATAACCTTGTACTTGTATGGATCAATGGGGGAAAAATATTATTTATGCATGTATGTGTGTTATATAAAACAACTTATTAATAACAGATAACAAAAAATCTAAATGATAATTTATGAAAAAAATAAATTTTTATTTTCACTTTTTAATGTAAAGTTGAAATTTGAATGCATCCTTGTTTAATAAAAATAAAACAACAATAACATAGAGACCCCGAACTTCTGAACTGTATTGTATGGTTTTATGATATTGTTATTAAAAAGACATTTATGACATCTATAACCCATTTTAACCCACCTACATTGTTATAAGTTATTGATCTTTGAACACAGTAATGAGGGTCCGAAGTGGTTCTCCAGTTTAAAAAACAATCCAAAATTATTTGACTGCTTAATTTCTAAGACACAATACTAAAACAACTAATAATATTAGTTTTTTTTATCTTCACTGTGATATGACAATTGTATCACCATGCTATTTCTGACTTCATACTCCTTACTTAATTCATAAAAATGTCATCATATAAGCAATGTATTCAAGTCACTGTATGCATGAATTGCATTTTTATGTAATTGCATATGCAATAGTGTACATCATCATGAATATCACATCATTGACCCTTAGCCTAATAGAAGGCCTAAAAGACATTCACAACAGCATTAAATAATTTAAGCAGCATGTAATACCTGTGACAAAGCTGTTGTCATTGCAACCTTGCCGCCCATGCTGTGTCCAATCAGGACACACTTCCCAATGTGCAGCTGTCCAAGCAGATGCGTCAGATCGTGAGTCATTGCCTCATATGTCAAAACAGGACTGTGTGGGCTTTTGCCATGGTTGCGAGCATCTACTGTCAGCACCTAACTAGACAAAGTACAGTCAGGACACTCGCATAGACTCTTCCAATGCCCAAAGCATTTCTTAACCACTGAAGAAACCGGAGGCATACCTTCCTGCCAGTCCGTTGAACCAGGGACTTGGCTATAGAGTGAAAGTTTGATTTGCTCCCAAATAAACCATGAAGAAACACCAATGGCGTGCTGTGACCTTTCCCATCAAACACATCGTAGGTCAAATTTACAGGGCTATGAGAAGATAAAGCAAAGCACAGCAGACAAAAATGAAAACTATGACACAATCAAAACAATGACAATTATGACAGCTTGCTTTCGTGGGAATACGAATTTTAAGTAAGGATATGTGTTTACTACACGCATGGCCTTCTTTATAGAATCATAACAACAGAGTTCTATCTAATGTATAACTTTGTTAATGTGACCATAACCTGTAGATAGCCAAAACAGAACAGAACGTGCATAAGATAGCTATTTTTGCTTTGGTTTGACCCTTCTTTTATCTCTTACTAAAACTACCTAGCCCTGGCAAATTTGCTAATGCTGTGTGTAATGTATAGATGTATCTACTTTCAAATAAATTAAGTAACTTTTTAACGTAACAGCTCTCTTTCACATATGTAGTCCTGTGTAATTAACAGTTTTTGAACCGGAACATTAAAGGTGCAACACCTGGCAGCTCGCACGCTGTCACTACCAGAAGGGACCAGCCGCGAGACTCCACCGCAAAAATCCCGAAGTCCCGTTCCAGATAAACATGACGACGGGCCGCAGTACACTCCCCTAGTTAAAATACGGCCCAGGCCACTCATGGTAAAATTTGACATGCTAAAACCTGTGTCCGGGCTTCATTCATTCGACCGGGGCTGGCGACTTGAAAGGTCGTGATGTTGTTTAGCTAACACTAGGGAAACCGCACCACCGTGTTGCCAGATCTCTCTGGAAAAACAAATTAAACAAATAATGTACAATTAAAACGTGCGCAAATCATACACTGAAGGCTTATCTGAAGCTCAAATATATTCCCTTTTTTTTCTTCCCAAAACAATTAAAATGTTTCATATACACAACTAACTAGCTGAATCCATCACTCTTTTGCACTCACGTCTATTAGTTAACTACTAATACGCAAACACATCATTCACACACATGGTTTGAGCACTAGTAATTCTAAAAACGTTATTGTTTTATATATAACTATATGATTGGTGTTTAATATGATATGTTTAAGCAACTTAATGAATAAAAAACAACAATCTGAAGAAGCATAAAATAAACGGTCATGGCAACACCGCAGAACGACAAACCAGACTCTTCGTGATGTCACTACGTCGTGCGTCTTTATGTCTGCGAATATATTGCAATTTCAGATACCAAAACCAAAGATACTCTTTGCAACAACTTTAAAAAATAATATATAGTGTATGAAACATGCACGTACACAATCAATTAAAGTAGGGGGAAATTAATATAAAAATATAAAACAGTAAGCACTGCTTATGTACCGGTATAACCAGATAGTGGCGCCACAGACCACAACAACATAATAAATCAAGGTTTCTCAAATCTTACCCTGGAGGTCCGATGCACTTCAGAGTTTGGATCTAACCCTAATCAAACATGTCTGGGCATGCTAATCAGAGTCTTAACGATTATTAGAAAATCGCAGGTATATGTGAGTTTTATCAGGGTTGGAACTAAACTCTGCAGTGCAACGGACCTCCAGGGTAAGATTTGAGAAGCCCTGCCTAAATAATCGACTATGTTTGCTTTCATTCATCCCCAAAAAAATAATTGATCCTTAAGAAAAGTTGAACAATTTAAATTGAAAAACTTTTAAACTAGGATAAACCTTATACATCTTAAACATTTTTGCTGAAAATAATTTAATTTGGTAACAAACCTACAACTATTGCTTATCTAATAATAATAACAATAACAATTTAATTAATATTTGAATTCAGATTTACTTAATATCTTAATTGCAGATACTTTTAATATCAAGAAAGTTAAACTATATATATATATATATATCACTTAATATTTTCACAAATAAATTAAAATGTTTAGGCCTGTGTCAAAACATCTCTGTCTAAACAGACAAACGGGAACTGAAGTTTTGCATTTTAAGTTTATCAGCTGACATCAGTTCTTTATATTAATGTTGCAAAGGCCATTGGAATGTAGACCGTGTAATGGATGTGAAAGATTTTCATATCATCTTCACAAACAAGCTCCCACGGATGTTCTTTAATAACAAAACTGACACAGTCCTTGAATTAGACCTGACAATATTTAATATAAATTAACTTTGTCCCACAAACAAAAAAACACGTGAAAAGCCACAGTGAGGGGAAGTCTACACACAATGGCATGACTAAATGGACACAAGACAATGTATTACACAGCAAATAATAGGCAGAAAGAAGAAGCATAACAGTATCATTAATAAGATCCTCAAATTTTAAAGACCATTTAGGCGTACTTAAACATTTTTTGAGAACATTTAATGGTTTGTATGTATCTCTATTGGTTCAAAGTAACCAATAATTAAAAATGTTTCCCCACATTTAAAGGACACAGGCTACTGTGCAGTTTTATCAGTGAGGGTTATTTAGGGTTAACTGCTTTCACAGTCCCCTCTCTTATTTTAGACAACTTAAGAGGGCCAACTACTTGTTTACTTGTGCATCTAAAGAGAAAGTGTCTCCTGCTGCCATAGGCAACCCAGCCGAGGGGATAAAGCAGCTAATGATCACAGTCACCATGGTGAGGGCACATGCAGAAGGGAATAAAATAAAATGTTAGATAGCAGTGCTAAACAATAGGCAAACCTAGGCTAATGCACATGGATCTCCGGAAATGATTTGGTAGGTTTATGTAACAGGTTTTTATTCTTAACTTAAAAGCCCTAAGAAATGAATGTGATTTTACACCTTAAATAGTAGGATACTGTAACGAACCCTAATAACGTAGGCTATATCTAAATTATTAGAATACATTTGAATAATGCAATAAGCTAAATTTAAGAAAAATACATTTTAGTCATTAACTAGTGCTAGTAAAATAACAAGATTACAATGGCGATGTTATTAGGTAGGCATTAATACTATAAAATGAATGCTTGCTTATTCTGTCCTGTTTTATTAAAAGAACAAGCAAACGTTCACAGGAACTGAACACTGGAGGGTGACTACAGTAGGCTACGTGTAAGCAGATTATTGTCACGTGATTTTATGTTCCGTCTTCGCGAATGATTTAAAAAAAACAATTATTTAAAACCTGCCTG
Organism: Enteromius thamalakanensis; assembly: GCA_032357475.1. Lineage (NCBI taxonomy): Eukaryota > Metazoa > Chordata > Actinopteri > Cypriniformes > Cyprinidae > Enteromius > Enteromius thamalakanensis. Next base: position 7,041,403 of record JAUCMT010000051.1, read on the forward strand.
GGAATGATTATGAGACAAAGAACACAACAATGTGTTGAATGTTAAATGCACATTTAAATTAATAAGTAGCCTTCAAAGAGTCCTTTTTTGACGCTAAAGTCTAATCTACCACAGCAAATAAATATGTTGCTGCTATGTCTTTGTACGGGGGTTAAAAGGAAAATGTCCTTCACGGAACTGACCGTATGACATTTAAACAGACTTCCGCCAGGCAGTGTCGTCTCGAGAAACATAAGCAAATAAATCTCACCTGCTATGGTTTCGGTCACGTGACTTTTTACAGGTTTCGTTTTCTACACTGCAGGTGAACTAGAACAGCACAATAATGTGCTTTGTAACATAATTCCATATTCTTCGGTTAGATATCTCCAGGAATATCCGTGCCGTTATCAAGATCCGGCTGTAGGCTATATTAAACTATGATTAAACTATTAAACTATAAGTCTAATACTTAATAAAACCATATGTTCCCGTGATACTTTGTTAATTTGCAAAAACAGAAAATCATATTATAATAACATACAGTTATCATACAGATGATCTTATCCAACGCAGCTTACAACTGTCATACAGCCAGCAATATCCACAGTAAAACACTTATTATAATCTACTGCATTGCATTCAACCGAAAATAATTGTGTTATCATTACCCTTTACCCATTTTACACTAATAATGTTGTTAGATTTCTCAATGGGAGATCACGTCACCTTTTTGGAACCTATAGGCAGATGTGGTTTTTACTGTTTAACTTAAAATTTGAACATTATGATAAAGAACTATTTCTTTTCTTATCAGAACTTAACCTTTGAGTCTTTAGTCTACTATACACTATATAGTATATAGAGTGAATAATAGCTTTAATTACACATAATACTGCATTGATTAGGGAGAAGAAAATGGCACGAGTGAAATTTGCCCTTTATGGTTACTTTTTTGGCAAGATAGAACCTGATTATTGTTGTATATAGACTGCAAACCATTGCTTTAATTAAAAAAACTCAGTCTGTTGACTGCAAAGAATGAGAGAAAATTGCTACATCCGCTTTTCTGTAACCTTCTCCCATGAGGGGAGGAAACCTTCACTTCACATTCCTAAGATAATCAACGCTGCAGACTGAGAGAATTATGCTTTCAAGCCAGAATTATGTGCATATGAACATGTTTTTAAATAATCTAGCCTATTATAGCAATAATCCTCTAAGAATAATTAGAGTTAAAATATACAGAATTTTATTGTAATATATATGTCTGCTAGAAAATTATTCTACAGAGTTCTTAACTGTCTATATACTGTATATATATATATATATATATATATATATGTATATATATATATATTGAAAAGAAAAACAGTAATTAATCACATTAAAACAAGTATTAGTACTTACAATGACTACTAAATGCACTAAACTAAATGCACTGCATATGGAAAAAACAAAAAACAGGAAGGGTACTGACCAGTATAGCCTACACTTTACTGACATTTAAAGACATGACCACAATGCATTTTGTGATCCAAAATATGAGGAAAACACTCGTATAATATAAATTGTGAAGGTTCATTCATGTATATTGCTGTATACTGCATCAAATTTTTACAGTAGTGTCTTAGACTGTGTGAAAAATGTTTCTCTGTATGAAAAGGAAATACTGGTGTGGTCCTGGAGGTGAAGTTGTTGGAAATATGATCTCTTGATTATTACAATAACAGAGCATGAACCATACATACATTTTTATTCTAGTTTATTTTTTGTAGCACTTTATTTTACAGCCCTGTTCCTCATAATTGACATATATGGACTTAATAATTATAATAAAAATTTAATTACTTCAGTATTAACCCTGAACCTAGCCGTAAACCTAACCCTAACCTATATATTACCAGTACTTACTTAGGCAATTACATAAAAGTACGCATATTGTAAAATAAATGTTTTTTTCTTTGTCTTCATGTTCATGGGAATCTCTCTGGATTACACTGTTAAGTAAAAAAACACTTTTATATGACCTTTAAACTCTTCCTCGTTCTCTACATGACTTAATAGCAGCAATTAATTAAATTGTACTTATAAGTAAACCTAAGTGTTAAACCTATCATGTTTTTGCTGGTGTCTGTTAATAATAATAATAATAATAATAATAATAATAATACATGTACAATAACATAAATGTTCTATATATTCGCACTAGATGAGAATTAAACTCAGAGTTGAATAGCTTTGCATTGAAGAAAGCCTTACAGCAAACACACCAGGTGAGTGATTTTCCTACGAGTTCCCCTCCCCCTCTGACAGGTGGAGAAGAGGGCGTCACCTCCTCAAGCATTGTCTCTATGGCTACAGCATTATAGAGCACAGGCTTGTATTAATATCCCTTAGGGTTATGTGTTTGCAACTAACCATGGTTTCGTGGCCTGCTGCCTGCCTTTGTAATAAAACTCATTACAGTGAGTCTCCATTTTAAGCTATAGTTACACAGTTTATGAATTGCTAAGATATTCTTTACTAAGTATTACAGGAATAAGGTAACCTGTTTTGACACCTCATTTTGAATCCGTGTGCAACTTTATATTTTGTTTGCTGTTAGTGTGCATCAGCTGAAACAATCGAATCAACTCTTAAAGAACACCTTATGTTTTTATTGAATTTATTTTGAAATGACAATGAAATCAAGTACAGGCATTCAGCATATGAAGAAGGTAAACTAACATTTTGCGCCTTATGAGTTTCTTTCCTAACCCCATCCCTCTTTCCCTTGCTCAGACTGGTTTTGGTTGGATCTGTCTGTCACCACCAATAGCAAACAGTACAGCTTGCCTAAGGTTTGTAAACCGAGTGGTCGCTCTCAGGATGTGTCACATTTCTGCCCTAATTGTACAACAAAGGGCCAAACAGGTACAACCACTCCAACCGTCTATTGTGTGCAGTAACTGACCATTTGTTTAATATATCAGTGGCTGAACTTCTTTACTTTCCCGCACATTTAATTCTTACAATATAAAAGCAAAACAATTTACAAATATTTAAATTGGTTATCTAGACAACACACTCAATGTCTTTTAAATCTGTAAAAATATCTATGAATAATAAAACAATTGTACAAAAGGTTGTAAATATACAGAAAGGAAATGTTGTACAAACTTAAACCTAAAAGGAAAAGCAAACCATGTCCAGTTTCTGTGTCCAGAGAAATTTTCATAAGCAAATATATGTAAAGAGCAATTTTTTTTCTCTTACTTCCTCTTCAGTATATAAGTGGTAGATAAAACATCAGACTAACTTTCCTAAATTAATATCACGCTTCATATATCTTTGCCTATTTTTGTCTGCTTAGAACAGTTTTAAAAATACACTTTGACACCGCGTTATGCCTTTGATAAACTTTTGACACAAAAAAGCAAGAACAGCTGAACAAAACACATGAAATTTAAACAACAGCGTAAAAAATATTATAAATGTATATGAAATGTATAAACACTAATCCCTCTCATTTAAGCCTTCGAAACCAGCCCTTAACGCACACACACACATACACACACACACACACACATACCAGTCTTAAACAGCCAAAAAGCAAATATTGACAGCACTGCATGACCCTTCATTGCGGAGTCCTTAAGAAGTATCTCCACCCTTTCTGTGAGATCTTCAAAACCTTTTTTGTGTGTATTTTTCTACAAGACATTTTTTACACATTTAAACATATTTAAACATAGTCCTTCCTATCATATCCACCACTGACGGAGCGTGGAGCGGAGTAGCCCATTCTTGGTGGCTTGTACTTCTTCTCTCGTGGAGGACAGGTGCAGCACAGCATTGCTCCTCCAATCAGTAACAGAGCAGCGGCGGCAAACCCTATGTAGATGGATGCCCCAAGCTCTCTTTGTTGAGCGGAGACCACTAGTGGGTTGTAGAAGTCTCGAATGGTTTGGTTTGCCACCCAGGCAGCCGGAATGAGCTCAAGGATGCCGGCAATAATGAACATCACACCGGCGATGATCATCACTTTTGCCTTAGATGCTTCATCCTCGATACAATTGGTGCACTTGGCGCCCATGACGGAGATCAGCACGCCCAGGATGGCTAAGATGATGGCAACGACCGACATGGCTCTGGAAGCCTGAAGGTCCTGAGACAGAGCCAGCATGGAGTCATAGACCTTACACTGCATCTGTCCAGTGCTCTGTACGACACAATTCATCCATAAACCTTCCCAGATGACTTGTGCCGTGACGATGTTTGCTCCAACGAAAGCCGAAACCCGCCACATTGGGAGAGCGCATGTCACAATGCTAATGATCCAACCGATAATGCCCAGGGCAATGCCCCCGATCTCCAATCCCATCGACATGGTGCGTCTTATGGGTACTTTTTAGCCTAGGAAGAGTTGTGAAGATTACACACAAATAAAAGCAGTACCAATAGAGAATTAAATAACTGAGGGAGGAATGTCATTTACCTAGTGCTGTGATGTCAATATAGATGTCTGCGTCCCAATCCTTTCTTTCTTTGTGCTTTTGAAAGTGCTGTGAAGCCAAGCAGCCTTTATATTCCAAAGAGACAGGTGCGAGTGGAGGAGGACCTTAATGTGATGACATAGAGAATGAGAAGCAGGTTTGCACACGTCACCTGCCTGCTATGGCCACTGCGGGGAGATGAACAATATGCTGGTATTAGCTTTCCCTTGTAATCCAATTCCTATTAACATTGTGTGGAGTAGAGAAACAGGCTTAGCCAGGAAAAAGCACCTGGAAGAACAAATCAATAACCAAGGGGGTGGAGGAGAGGGCTAATATTTCAACTGAATTACACTGGAGATGTTAGTGATGTTGTACATAAAGGATCTCCAACTTAAAGATTAAGACAGTGTTGATTGATTTTATTGACTGACTTCAAAAGTGTTTTTTGGAGTATGAGTTGGAGTTGGGTTGTATACAGAAAATCATTAATGCTGATTCTGTTTCCCCTTCTTAATCCATATCATCATAAAAAAGGAGAATCAGGCTTGTGCGATGCAACTAATGGGTTATTTTAGTGTCTGAATGATATCTTAAAAGCTAGAATGCTGTGTAAACAAACCCAAAATATTGTCAGAATATGCCATTTTAAAGAAATGCTCTGATTTGAGGATATTTTAATCATTACCTTGTAATACTCTCAGAAACATTGGAAATATGTCTTCCCAACAGTGTTGGGGAAAGTTACTGTTATATTTATAATGCATTACGATATTCCTGTACTCCCTAAAATGAAACTATTTGTGTTTTAAATATAAAAATGTATATTTCTGGCAAATATAAAGTCCATTTTACAATAAAAGTGAAATTAATGAAGCCATTTTGGATTGCATGAAGCATAGAATGCAGGAGACGAAAGTTCAGCACTTATAAGTTCAGCAATGATAAAAAGTAGAATCATAATTTGTGCTTATTTACATGGTTGAATTGCATTATCAAAAGACAGCAGCAAATATATTGCTTAATAAAATGCCATTAAATACATAAAAATATTTGATTATAGTAGGTTTGCATTTTTTATATAAATAAAATTTATTTATTTTTCAAAATATGAATGAGTTTTTATGCATGTGAGATGAGAAATGCATGTTGACATTTAGTTTAGAACAGGGCTGTCCAAACTCGGTCCTGGAGTTTAGCTCCAACCCTAAACAAACAAACCTGAAGAAGCTAATCAAGCTCTTACTAGGCATGTTAGAAACTTCCAGGCAGGTGTGTTGAGGCAAGTTGAAGCTAAACTCTGCCAGACACCTGCCCTCCAGGACCGAGTTTGGACAGCCCTGGTCTAGAACAAGGGTGTCAAACTCAAACTCACAGCCCTGCAGAGTTTAGCTTTAACCGTAATTAAATACACCCTATCCAGCTAATCACAAGCTTATTTGAAAACGGCATGGTTTGTGTGTTGAAGCAGGGTTGGAACTAAACTCAACCCACACAGAGTTTGACACCCCTGGTCTAGGACTAGGCCTACAGCAACCATCTTGTTTACACATCACACACAACGCCTCTGCACTCACTCCCGATTTCTCTCAACATGGGGACATAAGAGCTAGTAGTCAGTAAATAAATAGAACAAAGTAACGTACGTAACTTATTTTTAAAAAGTAGGCATATAGTTACTTAAAAAAATGATCTGCGCTACTTATACCCCTAACACTACTTCCCAGAACAATACAAGTGGACATAAAAGACAATGGATATGAAAAGTGGACTTTTGCAGAAGCACCCTCAGTTAAAACTATAATAATAGGATATTGACTAAACAAAATTGCTAAATGGCTCCTGTGCGCTTTGGAAAGCGTTGAGATTCATTACGTGTTTTCATAGCGCTGAGCAATGCAGCCAATCACAGGGTGCGTCTCAGTCAGCTCCCTTGTTCAGTAGAAAGGGCACTGATCAGGGAGTTAACCATAAAGCCTGTTTCAGTGCACTGGTACGCTCCCCAATGAAAAAATCAAATGGCATTCCAATAAATTCTTTTAAAAAAGTATTTATGTGGCTCAATTTGCCCCAGGGTGGGGGTAATGTTGTGTAAATGGACCATTTCATTGAATCTAATTCAAACCCATGTGAAATTCTAAGATAATGTACCTCTTTTACAAACTACTTTAGTAATCAGATTTCCTTTATATATTTTGTCAGCACAGTCTCAATCCAACTCGTCACATTTTGACGCTCAAGACCCTTTTGCCAAACACCTGAAAACAATGGAGGACACTTTGACACGTTTGACACGTTGAAAAATTACTAAAAAGGGTATCTTGATCTTCAAAAAGCTTGACCAAGCGTCAAAATGTGACAAGTAAAAGTAAGACTGTGTTGATTTTGTTTCTTAAAACTAACTCAAACAACATAAATTAAGTTTAAATTCAGTCTTAAATTGTTTGCATTTATAACGATACGTTGAACACCAAAATTGTAATCTTCCCAAAAACAGACTAAATTGAGAGTTTAAGTAAAATTTAATTAAATAATAGAAAAAACTGCATTAGAATGAAGTAATAATTGTCCCTGAATCTGTATGAAAAGCCCTCAAACTCGAAAAATTATCGAAGAGCTGAAATAAACACATGGAAATTCCTTAATTTATTGGTGTTAATTGTTTTTGATAATCAATTATAAATCAATTATAAGTATGCTAATACATGTTCGAATTAGTCAGTGATAAACAACAAACATGAACAATAAACTAACGAAACTTTGGGAGGTGCCTGCACATAGTCTCATGGTTTCTCTGTTGTGTTGTCCAGTGGAAATTGAACATAGAGGCTAAATCCAGTCTGTGTCTCTCTACTAAAAAAACAGGTTTTACCCTTTTGACAGTTTTGCATTCATCCACTTATACTTTATTTTGTAACTGTTTTGTGACTGTTGGTCATTGCTGAAGTCCAAAGCTACAGTGTGAATATTTTCCATATATAGACAGTTGTCAGTCTGATGTTAACAGCGTTCAGAGAATGCAACTGAAACAAACCATAAACACAACTAAACATTAACAGAGTAGACTGCAGGTCAAGCTAAGTATTAGACATTATTAGTCTTTTAAATGAAAGTATAAAAACATGAACTCTCAAACAGCTTTAGCTAAACTTTAAAAGAAAAGTAAAAACAGTAAATCAAAGCATGCAAGATGTCAAGACTACAAAAATAAAACCACAGGCAGCCCATATTAATCAACTCACAGATTTGAAACATAAAGTCCAAACAATGTACTACACAAGATGATTTATACAAATGGTGCTAAAATATATATTTATAAAAAAAAGTATGGAGTGACAATGGAAACCGTTCAAACAAAACAAAAGCAGATCGAAATATTCACACGGAGAAAAAGTAAACTAAATTTTGAGTTACCTCCAACTCAACTTACAATTATCTTTCAAAATGAAAGACAGACAGTAAAATGCGAAAGTCCTCTGAGGTTCTTAGACATAGTCTCTCTTGTTGTAGGTGCTCGGAGCCATTGAGTGGTGGGCTGAGTAGGCAATACGACTTTGTGGTGGGTACCTCGTCTCATCCTTAGGTGGGCAACTGCAGCACAGGATGGAGCCTCCGACCAGCAACAGCGCCGCCGCGGCCCAGCCGAGGTACAGAGATGCCCCTATTTCCATCTTCTGAGCTTCTGGAACAACTGGACTGTAGAACTCCAAAATAACGGTGTGCGCTGACCAAGACACGGGAATAAGCTGCATGACCGCGGCCGTGATGAACGCGGCACCGGAGCTGATCATCACACGGGCTTTGGCCCCTTCATCTTCAATGCAGTTGGTGCACTTGGCCCCCACAATAGCGACAAAGAGCGCTAGGACACCCACGATGATGGCCACCACCACCAGAGCGCGGGCCGCCTGTAAGTCTGCGGGAAGAGCCAGCATGGAGTCGTAGACTTTACACTGCATCTGTCCAGTACTTTGAACCACGCAGCTCATCCAGATTCCCTCCCAGTACACCTGTGCCGTGACAATGTTGGTACCGATGAATGCAGTGACCCTCCACATGGGCAAAGCACAGCACACAACGCTGAGAAGCCAGCCAAGAACCGAGAGCGTGACTCCCACTAGCTCCAGACCGAAAGCCGCCATGTCTCCGTGCTTTCTCCTTTCAGACTCCCTCAAAATCTCTTTTGTGCTCTCTCTTGTGTTCACTGAGCCTTGCCGTCCTTCAGATTATTACATCAGGAATCTCTAAAATCACCAAAGGACCATTCAAGCATGGAGGCGGGTGTTGATACACTGAATCTCCTCTTCAAGGATTGCTGGAATGTTCTGTCCTGTCCTGGTAGAAACTTCCCCTGTTCTAAGAAAAAGGGCTGACCTACCTGGGATCTGACATAAGCTGATAAGCCACAATCTTGGTATTGGTTAGCGCCCTCATAAAAAATGGGAGCTGCTTTCTGTAAAGCTCTTTAACAATGTTGCTTCCGGTTTGTTTTAAACCAAAGGTTGAGACTGTTTGCCGATGTTAATAGATAACCCAAGGTAGACCTGGAAAAAATGCTCTTTAATGGACAATCATTGACAACGCCAATGCAAACACCTAAGTGTAGGCCATAATGCATTCATGCTTATGTCTTAAAGGGATACTCCACCCCAAAATGAAAATTTTGTCATTAAAGGTGTTCTATGCAATGTTGCAGGATTTTAGCTCGATTTTATTATTATCTCAAACCATATGCATAACCCCTCGATTGTCTTGCTGTCTGTCCTCTGAATACACTGGGAAAAGACCCGCTCTCGAAAGACAACACAGAGGCTGCAATATCGGAAGAAACATTTTGAGCACCACAACAAAAACAAACTTCGGCCAAACAACCGGCAAGAAGAGGTGCCACTTCTTGCTGATTGGTTGGCCGAAGTTTGTTTTTGTTTGGTGTAGGTCCTGCACTCATAGTGTTTTGCAAGAACGCATAGAGCACCTTTAATTGCCGACCCTTATGTCGTTCCAAACCCGTAAAAGCTTTGTTTGTCTTAAGAATAAAATTATTGGGTTTGGAACGAATTTGAATGAATGAATGAATGAATTAAAATTTTCATTTTAGGGTGGAGTAACCCTTTAAAGCAATAGTTTTTAAAGCCAGTAAATCCAAGTGGGGAAAATGCAAAATAATAAATGCTATTTACTGTATTTACATTATTCATTTTAAATCCTATATATATATATATATATATATACACACACTCAACAAAAATATAAATGCAACACCTTTGTTTCTGCTCCGATTTTTCATGAGATGGACTTAAAGATCTAAAAT
>JAUCMT010000051.1:7063663-7086900 GCA_032357475.1 Enteromius thamalakanensis
TTTATTCAGTGTAGTGAAGCCTCTCACAACATCCATTAAAAAACAGCCTCTGGTCGACCAGTTTTTTACTCTTGTACAATACGAATATTTAATTACCATATCGCCTAATCTTCATCTTTAATGTTTTGTTTTTTTAACCTGGTTTATTTTGGTTAGTCTGACTTATTGCCAGTTAATTTGTATTAAAATAATCCAGACTATCTGCCATAAGCCTGGCTTATTTGGTAAACTTGTTTTATGGAACAGGCCCCAGGCCCCTGTTCCTGTTCTGCCTTTTCAACAAGGGAGAAATTTTTTTTATACCCTAACAATTATAATAATACATTTTCTCTTATGATAAAATGCTATTTTAAGTATTAAATGATCGCAATAATAAGGAATATGTTAAACAACAGACACTGAGACAAATTTCTCCATATAATGAGATGATGAAATATCAATATCAAAAGACTTTGATTTGTGTTTTATAATGTGGCTTGTTAAAAGGATAGATCATTTCCATAAGGATGTAATTTACTATTTTATTAACAGTTATAAATTTGACAATTATTCTTATTTAAGTGTAAAGTATTTTATTTTGCTTATGACTCGCGAATATAATGCTCAGTTGACTGAAATAAACCAGGCTTAATGGACAAATGCGTCCTCCGGAGGATGCAGCCTTCCGTTTGAGAAACGGACAGAAATGAGAAAAAATTGATGGGCACATGACTTGTGCCACCTGCGAATGACATGATGATTAGCTTGTGTCCTCGCTTTGCTCATTGAGATTAATTAGGAGAAAAGAGCGGGAAATTCTGACCAGCTGCATCAAATCACATTACAACGCACGCCTCTAAAAGCCACTATAAATCACTGTAGAGTTCATTCGTTTGATAGTGTCTGCTACTTCACGCACAAACAAAAAAAAATGGCATCTGCTGGACTTCAGATCTTGGCCCTTGCTCTCGCGGTCATCGGCTGGTTGGGAGACATCATTATCTGCGCGCTTCCATTGTGGAAAGTGACGGCGTTTATTGGCACCAACATCGTGACCGCACAGATCTTCTGGGAAGGCCTCTGGATGAGCTGCGTCCAGCAGAGCACTGGACAGATGCAGTGCAAGGTTTACGACTCCATGCTGGCGCTACCACAAGATCTCCAGGCAGCTCGAGCCCTTGTTGTCATCTCCATCCTCGTGACCTTCTTGGGAGTTCTCCTGGCCGTCGCTGGAGGCAAGTGCACCAACTGCATTGAAGAACAAGATGCGAAGGCTAAAGTGGCGGTCGCGGCCGGCGTCTTCTTCCTGGTGGGTGGCGTTCTGTGCCTGATCCCGGTCTGCTGGTGCGCAAACACCGTCATCAGAGACTTCTACAACCCCGTTCTGTCCGAGGCCCAGAAGCGGGAGCTGGGGGCGTCGCTGTTCATCGGCTGGGGCGCGTCTGGTCTGCTGATCATTGGGGGGGCGCTTCTCTGCTGCCAGTGCCCAAAGAGCGACGATCGTGGCTACTCCGTAAAGTACTCCGCTCCGAGGTCTGCTCCAGGTGCCTATGTGTGAGAAACTCAGACTTTTTGGACTGAAAATGAATTCTCCTGTTTGTGAGGGAAGAGATTTTAACTTTTTAACTTTTTTGGTCTTGCATGATTATTTAAACTTTAATAAATTCTTTCTTTTACGTTCGTCTAATTTATTTACACTCCAAAAAATGAAAGTTTTCAAATAGTTATTCATAGCGATGCTATAAAAGAACCGTTTTTGGTTTCACAAAGAAAATACAATTACGAATTACCATTCCGTCAAAGCTTCTTTAAAGAACCACGTGTCTCGTGCCTTGTTGAATCTGAAGAACCTTCCATCATCTGGAACATTTTGTGAAACAATGTTTAAGGTTCTTTATGGCCACTAGACCAACCATTAGACAACGTTTCTTTAATGGCATTGTGAAGCTTGTTATCTTTAAATGATTTCAAAGTAGGCTATTAAAGTAGTCTTTAAAACTTAATCCCAACCATCTATACAGGCAGGCCAGAGATTTAATTTGACACCTTTAATATAAAATGAAACCTGCACCCCATATCCATAGCTGCAGGACAAATAGAGTTGGATTGGGGGTTTTGTGTGTGTGTGTGTGTGGTAAATTTTTTTTTTTTTTTTTTCCCCCCAGTGTTCACCTGTTTTTCAAGCATTCACTTGCCTTTTAAAAAAGCGGTTGCTAACAAATAGGTAAAGGAGTCTACAGTGTTCATCCCACTAAACGTGTAATCTGATCCTCTCAACAGCCTCATTGTATAGTCCACTTGAACTCCCAACTTCAGGGGGAAAAGTGGTAGTCGAGTAATGCAACTGTGGTGTTTGTTTATAGTTTCGGTTAAATTTAAGTCAATTTGTGGAGATTATCGAAGAAAATGTGTAGGAATAAACTTAACGTTCACCTTATTTTCCACCATTGTTTGGAGCATAACCTAATATATGAAAAAATAATGCAAAATAAATGGCAAATTTTTTTTATATAAATAGTGCATGTATTTCTATGTTAAAAATACCAAAAAGAGCACTTTAATTCCTGAATGATGCACTTTATTTAAAAAAACGTGTATGATGTAGGGCACTTTATGCTCTCACCAGTCGCAGCTTTAATTGCATATTGAAGTGGGAGAGGTTGATGTTGGATAATGAAATAACCTTGTATAATTCCTACTACATAAGACTATTGGGTCCATAGTGTTTAGTGCATGTATCATTCTGGGCACAATATAAATTTTCACATGGGATAAACTACCGCTTTAGTAAAACCATGCCAATTTCAGTGTTTTTAATTTAGGCTAGCTATTGCTTAAAGTTACTTTTTCCATAAATCTGTCCTTACTGTGGATACACGGAGTAGAAGAATCAAGTTAAGCAGGAAACTCTATACTGGCCTCCTCCCCTTGCTTGGCTTTCTCTTTGCTCAAATACCAATACCTGAGGCACAACAAGGAAGCACATTCACTTTGTCAATAGCATTCGCTCTTACAACTTCAACGTTTTCCTCTCTTTAACTACAGATGAATCGCCTTTGTTTCCGGAAAAGATGAAGAGACGACAAATCTTGGCTGTATGTCTGGCTGTGCTGGGCCTATGCGGTATTATACTGGTGTGTGCATTGCCTATGTGGAAAGTGACAGCCTTCGTGGCAGCAAACATTGTGACAGCACAGGTTTTCTGGGAAGGCTTGTGGATGAACTGCGTCCTGCAGAGCACAGCTCACATGCAGTGCAAAGTGTTTGATTCCATCTTGGCTCTGCCTCAAGATCTCCAGGCAGCTCGAGCATTGATATGTGCCTCTATCGCTGTCAGTGTGCTCGCCGTCGGACTGTTTGTGGTTGGAGCTGATTGCACCAACTTTTACAGAGAAGAGCGGCTTAAAAAGACTAACATCGGAATAGCAGCTGGTGCTGTCTTTATAGTTGCAGGTGTAATGTGCCTTATTGCTGTCAGCTGGTCGGCGTATGTTATCATCAGCGACTTCTATAATTCTCAAGCAGTATCGGGGAGAAAAGGAGAGCTGGGAGCCTCCATCTTTGTAGGATGGGTGGCTGGTGTTCTGCTGATTGTAGGTGGTGGGCTGCTCATCAGCTCATACTCCAACAGATGTTGATCCAGATGTGTTGGTTCAACCTCAAATGACTCAAGGGATGTTCCTGATTGTGTCTGTAATATCTCTTTCCTGATCTGAGCAAAGCTGGCAAAATTTAAGGACTGTTTTATATTTTTACAAAATATATAAAATGGTAATGTTAACCTTTGGCATGTGGACTCAACACGTCAGTATCTGTAAAAATGTCAGTTGCACAAGGCAAAGCATCAAATATATTTTCATATGTTTGTATATGTAGCATTAGGTTGCCAAAACTGAGCTCAAAGAAGCAAGAACATCTGACTGTTTGTCTAAAGCATTTATATGGTCACAAATGAGCTTAGTGATATTAATTGTTTTATTTGCACATTTCATTGTCTGAATGGTAATTATAAAAAATGTAATTTTAAGTGCTTTAAAAACAATCAGTGCTCATAGAAAGTAAAAATCATAAAAAAAATAAAAATGATAAAATAATTAGCTGAAATGAAATATATGTATTCAAAACCATAAAAGGAAGATTTAAAAAGAACAGTGCAGTGCAATTGGTACAGCACAGAAACAGTGTATGAAAATATTTCTTTATTTTGTCATAGTTTTCTATTCATTTGCAGGCTCAAATGAAAAAACAAAATCCAATAGTAACTCCCCTATTTTAAATTTGTTGTATGTCTGTCTTCTGTAGTGTTCTACTGTATAGTTATTAGATGTATAGTTATTCAACTTTTTTAAGATTTGAGTTTGCCTTGGATTTACCAGCAATGTTATGTCAATATATGTGACCAAAATGTCAAATAAATACTACTACTTAATGTATTTCTTGTCTCTTTTTAAGTAAACTATTTTGTGTTTTACTTATTCTAATTTAGAGAACACAATGGAAATACAAATTGCATATTTGCATATTTAGCACAGGTTTGACTGAAGGATAATTCACAAGAATATTTAAGATTATTGTGTGAAATATTTTAAAGTACACAAAATAAAAAGATGACATCCTGTGAAGGGGGCAGAAGAGTAAGAGGCTCTAATATAGCAATTAACCAATAAACATTTACACAACCATATACGGTAATCCATGCTATTAGAAGTTATATATACAATCTTAGATATTTTGTGGTAAGACCACTTTCAGACAGCTAAGTTATCAACATGAACGCAGAGACGAAAAAAAAACCTCATGACAGTGCAAAAAAAATATCACACACTCTTAGAAAAAAAGCCGTCACCGGGGTGGTACTTTTTATAAACGGTATTTATTAGGTTCAAATATGTACACTTGAAGTATTAATATGTTTCTTTAAAGTACCAATATTGACCCATTAGTTACAAACATGTACCTTCTGAAAAGGTACTGCCCCGACAGCTTTTGTACCTTAATTTCTAGAGTGCACAGAAAAAACCCCACAGGAAAACCACGGATTTGGAAACATCTATTTCAGATACATGAGAGAGAAGGACACATGATAATGTCAAAGATTACTTTCTGTGACGGTAACAAATAAAGTAAATAAAAGCAAATAGAAGTCAATTCTAGAAAGATGAATATGCAGAAACAGCAGTGTAGTGTAGGCAAATTCCAGCTTTTTAGTCAACCTTATAACTATAATTTACACTCAAAGAGAAGATAGACATTCAAATTCATACTTTACATTAAAAAGACATTTATAGTGTACATACATTGTGCCTTTTAAAAATACCTATATGTATTTACAGCTGTAATCATTTTTTTTCTACATTTATATTAAACTGTTGACCCATCAATTACATCTTAACCTACCCTTAAACCTACCCATATCACAAAACCCCTAACCTTATTCCCATATTCCACCTCAATAGCAGCAAAAGTGTTTTGCAATAAAAAATGACCACAGTAAGAATACTGTACTTATATTTTTAATGCAAGTGCATAGTAACTTATATAAAGTGTGACCAGATTTTTACATAACACAGGTTTCACTACAAAACACTTCTAATGTGGGTCCATTTAAACAAAACTAGTTTGTCAGCTTTGGCTTAACATTTGCCTTGGCCAGTAATAGGAGGAAACAAGTCTAGCTGGAAAGACCTTAAAACTGGTTTCCATCCCCCATTTTTTTGCACAGCCTATAAGTGAGGGTTACGTATAACAATACATAGACATAGCCAACGGCCACAGGGAATAACATCAAGGTCTTTCTGCGTTCATTCCTTTAAGGCAACAAATACAAAAACATGCCGTCCTCAGGATGTCAAATCTTGGGAATCTGCCTGGCTATGCTCGGCTTCTTGGGAAGCATCGTCATCTGTGGCTTGCCCAGCTGGAAGGTGTCTGCCTTCATCGGAGCTAACATTGTGACCTCGCAGATCATTTGGGAAGGTTTATGGATGAACTGCGTGATTCAGAGCACAGGGCAGATGCAGTGTAAGGTCTACGACTCTCTCCTGGCTCTTCCGCAAGATCTGCAAGGCGCCAGAGCCTTGGTGATCATCGCCATCATCGCTGGGGTCTTTGGAATCATCATGAGCATCGTAGGAGGAAAGTGCACCAACTTTGTGGAAGAAGAGGCGGCTAAAGCGAAGGTCGCTATCGCCAGTGGAGTCATCTTCATCATTGCTGGACTTCTTGTGCTCATTCCTGTCTGCTGGACAGCGAATACCATTATCAGGGACTTCTACAATCCTTTGTTGGTGGAAGGTCAGAAGAGGGAGCTTGGGGAGGCGCTTTACATTGGCTGGGCTTCTGCAGGTTTGCTGCTTTTGGGTGGAGGGCTCCTCTGCGCCTCGTGCCCACCGCGTGAGGAAGATCGCCGCAATGTGATGTATACAAAAGCCAGGTCTGTTGACAGCAGCAAAGCTTACGTATAAAAAGAAGGACTGATTAAACAAATGATAGTGAGCTGAAGTTGCCCCAGGAGTTTTGTTTCTGCACAAGAACTACATTGAGTTTGACAGCAAATAGCACTGTGTTCAAAATACTTTCGTTTTGTCTTTCATTTAAATGTTACTGCTTTCATAATATAAATCAGCGTTTAAATGTTTGAGCTCAGTAAGTTTGTGTTTACAAGCCTACGTTTATTTAATCAAAAACTAATGTTGTGAAATATTGTTTTTAATTGTTTTCTATTTGAATAATTATTTAGCAATAAAGAAAACCAAATCATGATTCTGTGATGAAAGGAACAGTTAAAAGAACAAAGTTTTTGTAACATAAATGTCTTCACTGTCACTTTTAAGTTGATTTAAAGCATTTGTTGCTAAATGAAGGTATTAACGTCTTTTAAAATTATTAGTGACCACAATTTGTAGTGCAATAATACATATTTGTCATTTTATTATTTAAATGTAAGTCAATCAGTACTTTGAAAAAAATCATTAAACTGTGATTCTAGTTATTTTCATTTCACCTCATAACAATTATTCATATGATATGTAGCACTGTATAATTAATAAAAATTATTATGGCACTCAAACATTGTGACTGTGTGTGTATTCCCACATTTTACGATTACAACAGAAAGAAACTGGCCTTATTTTGTTTTGGGTAGGTATTTTCCACACCACGACTGACTCACAACTAGAGTTTCAACCCTTAGGTATGATGATAACAAAATCTAAATGTAATGAGCGGCTTTAGCATTCTCTTCATAGCTGTTTTCTGACCTTAAGAAAATACTTGAAATAAATGGTCTGTGACTCACTTTACAATTTATTATAGTCCTTTAAAATAGTTACAGTATCTTCCATAACATATGCATAATAAATGAATGGCAGTATAGTAACACAATCAGTCATTTAAACATTTACTTTGTAATAATTTCATTGCCTTCATATCATTCCAAAACTCTAGCATGTTTTGTGAGACTTCAAAAACATTCTTCAAAAAATATCTTCTATTATGTTGCACGGAAACACCATACAGGTTTATGATTTATGATAACAGAGTTTTCCTTCATTTTTATTTTTAACATTAAAAAACTTTAGAATATGTAAAACTAGGTACTATTTTTACCATTGTAAATTCTTAATTTGCTGCTTACTGATAGTTAGTAAGGTAGTTGTTAAGTTTAGGTATTGGATTAGGGATGTAGAATAAGGTCATGTAGAATAAGGCATTAATATGAACTAAATTAGCACTAATAAATGGCTAATATTCTAGTAATATGCATGCTAATATGAAATTTATAGCTGTAACCACAAAATAAAGTGTTATTTAATGATTATGCCATTAGATATACAGGCTTGGTGGTCAGCACTTCAAACCAATCTCTAAAACATAAAAACAAAAGCGTGAGATCGAAACCGCATGTAAGTGATACACAAACACCTGAGCCCAATGCAATTCAGAAGCCTAATGCAAATTCTCAACTAAACAGAAGCCCATCTAACTCTTTTTATATGACCTGCCCATAGTCCATGGCTAGAAGAAGGAATCTGGTTAGTCTGGTAGTGTGCGGGCTAATGGAGGCTTGGTCTGTTTAACTGCACCCGCCTCCTCAGTCATACTCTCTCTTTTTAGCATACAAACACCTCATCACTGTCACCAGTGTGAAAGCCGAGCTCCAGACAGGAATGAGTGAAGAAGGAAACACCACAAGGCCTTCAAAAAGGCTCTAACTGGCGAGAAGAGGCCTTGGTGTAGCTGTGGACGTGGATAACTGAACCTCAGCGGAATGGCTTCTCTAGGCATGCACATGCTAGCCAGCGCCTTGGCGTTACTGGGATGGGTGGGAGCCCTCCTGTCCTGCATCATGCCAATGTGGCGTGTGACGGCCTTCATTGGGACCACCATTGTAACTTCAGAGATCATGTGGGAGGGCATTTGGATGAGCTGCGTGATACAAAGCACGGGCCAAATGCAGTGCAAACCGTACGAATCAACGCTCGCGCTAAGCACCGATTTGCAGGCAGCTCGGGCCCTTATGGTGATGGCAGTGCTTTTGGGAGCAGCGGGCCTTGTTTTAGCCTTCATTGGAGGGAAGTGCACCATTTTCATGGACAGATCCAAAAGATCCAAAGCCAGGATCGCCACAGCTGCCGGCGTCATGTTGATTGTTGCCGGAGTTGTCTGCCTGATCCCCGTCTCCTGGTCGGCTGGGATTGTGGTGAGTGCGTTTTACAACCCGCAGATGACGGATGCGCAGCGAAGGGAGATCGGTGGTGCCATTTACGTCGGTTGGGGCGCATCCATCGTCCTCATTTTGGGAGGAGGAATGCTCTGCACCACTATCTGCAAAGAAAAAGCAGAAGACGAGAGCGGCCGCTCAGTGAAGTACCTGATTGTGCGCTCTTCTCAGGCAGGGTCCAGCAGGGCGGGCTCCCAGAGGATGCGCCCTGTCTCTGTGAGGTCGCTTCAGAGTGGCGCCCCATCTGTGAGGTCCCAGTGGAGTCAGAAAGCTCCTTTGAATCAGGGCAGACCTCCTTCTGTGGGCTCCCAGCAGAGCTGGCCGTCAACTACAAAGTCTCAGCTTGCCAAAGCCGAAATGATGCCAGAACCTGAGCGGGACGAGGGGGCGTCGACTAAGTCCCAGCTGATTGATGATGGTTTGGGTCGGACACTGACTGCCTCTGATCCCAGTGAGACTGAAGATGCTCCTAAGACATACATTTGAATGAGAAGACAGCTAATGCTGCATTGATTGAAGGACTTAAATGCACTTGGACAGTCATATATCTGCCATAGCACTGTGAATATGAAGAATGTATAATCAAATGAAGAATATTTTAGTGGTTGAACCTTAGTACTGATAATGATCTGATATTTTTCTGAGACACTTTAGGAGGTGCAACTG
The DNA here is from genome assembly GCA_032357475.1 of Enteromius thamalakanensis. NCBI lineage: Eukaryota > Metazoa > Chordata > Actinopteri > Cypriniformes > Cyprinidae > Enteromius > Enteromius thamalakanensis. The sequence continues at coordinate 7,073,031 of JAUCMT010000051.1, forward strand.
ATCGAGATGAAGATTTGCACTGTAACTTACACTTATTATGCTGCTTTATAGTTCATTCTAATATGATTTATTATTATAATTTATGATTCTAAAAATGTTTAACCATCATGTTATGCACTGTACTTAGCACAGCTCTCCTTTGTAGCATAAAAAAACTGACGCCTCCTTAACAAACATATGGAAATTGGTCAGTTTCATTCAAACACTATGTTGTTTTTTACTGCTAGGAAGCTAGAGTGAGAATATTTCTGGTTGAATACAGTCATATAGTCATATAAAGCACTGCTATGATCTTGGCCACGCAGGTGGTCTTTCAGAGATGGACAATGGTTCGGTTTGAAATGTTACAAGGGAGGGAAAAGAACACTCTCTTCATTGTTAGCCTTTCATGTGTGTCAGCTCGAGCACTGAATGAAACGGCAGATCCAGGTCAAACCGGTTTAACAGAAAGTATCACCTCATGAAAGTGCTTTGCATTTTGTCAAGACACAGAATGTTTAAAAAGAGTGTGCTGTGGTGAAGCTTAAGCTGAACTGATAAACCCAAAAGTTAAAAGTTCGATTGAATTAGCTGTTACGAGTTATTAAATATAGTCAATACTTCCTGAATGCCTTTGCATGTGCCCTAATATTTGTTTAGTCAGAAGACTGTGAACCTGTTGTGAATGTTTATAAAAAGACTTACAAACTAATAAAATGTTATATCCACTCTATGTTAATTTCGAATGTGTTCATTTAGTTATATACATCTGAAATATTGTCTAACTCACACAAAATCAAACATACTTTAATGGCCGTTGTTAGGTATTGATGTTTATTTAACCCTGGATTTCAACGACAACAACCTTTGAAAAATCTTGTACAATCATTTTATGTAATGTACACACTCTACAGTCTGTTTGTGTGCTTTATTTTTGTCACATGACACCAGCGGAAATGGCGGTTTCAAAAGCATCGGAGTATCGAGGAGTGGCAAACCGAAAGGTTAGATGTAACTAGGGAATGGTAGATTTGTAACCACACACCTCCGACATTTTCTCACAATATCCTTTAGGTCCATGGACTTTATTTGAACCAAAACCTTCAAGTTTTTCGAATGGCTGCACTGCGTACCAGTGCCAAGTGACATAACTCAGTGCCAAAACAAACAAATAGATCACGTTTAAGCTTTTCTCTTATCATGCGGCTTCTCTGGGGGACAAAACAACATTTTCAAAACAAGTGATCTTATAATTTCTGACAAAATGCCACCACCTGCTGGTGGAAAAAGAGCTCTTTTGAATGGCTGCATGGATTGTTGAGCATATTTGGTCATATTTGTGTTTCCCTTGTTTGGTCCTAAACTCACAGACTGCATTTAAAACCTTTCCGATACAAATAAATGGCACCTGGAATGTACCCGCTGTCCTCTTCTGAAACGGCCTTCTCCCACTCCTCCACCTCAACTACAGTCACACGGCTCCATTTCTGCTCTTCCTCAAGTGCTCTGATCGTTTGCTCCATTTCAGCCTTGTACTCCCGGTTATCAGTGTTTCCTCTTGTAGTCATGCACACATAGCCACCTGTCACAGAGAATGATGAAGTTTGGGAAAATATCTGAAAGTGCTCTACATGAATCCAAAAAGTACAATGACATCACATTAATAAAACCACAAAGTTCTTGAATAGTAACACTGTGAGCTGTGTCTAAAAGCTTAGGCAGATGTCTGTAGCGATTTGTGCAGGAAAATGATTTTGGAGAGATTTTGTGCTAACTAAGCAAATATTTAGTAACTACATAACTAAATTCTCACTGGAAATGTGTTGAAAAACGTACATTTACACACAAACTGACCGCCAACTTTAAGACTGCTAAGGATATCGCAGGCAGTGAAGAATACATGCGAAATGTGATAGGAACGTTGGATTTAGATGTGGTGTGGTGCCTTCCTGTCACTCCTTAAAATGTAGCTGTGAAATGTACAAGTTACCTGGTTTTGTAGCATCCCAGAGTTCTCTGATGACTGTTAAAGGGACTTGCCCAACGCTCAGAGCACCAACAATTATAACAACATCATATGTTTCTGAGACAAAGGAGAAAAAATGGCATGTTTTATGATACAGGTTATTAGTTACACCTAAAACATGAGTGAATCAAAATTTGCATTCATATGCAATTCTTTTCAACAAAGCTGAGGTAAAACTCTGTAACTGGTTATCTTTATTACAACAGGCTGAAATTGCAACATGACATCCAACAGGCATTTCTGATAAGTAAATACAGATTACATTTTGACAGTAAAAGCATTAAAGTCCACAGCATGGTTACCAGATTCAACAGGAATTTCATCTTGACCGAGCAGACATTGCGTAAGCTGCTGATAAAGACCGGTTTTCTTTGCCAACTCCATCATCTTCAAACTTCCATCTATTCCAACAAAATGACGAAACCCCATTTTCTTCAGCTTTCCTCAAACAAATGGAATCGAGAAAAAAAATCACACTCTTGCTTTATCCAGGTTGATCATGTTGTTGCCCACCAGAATTCAAATAAAGCAATGCTTACATGTGCAGAGACCAGGCCTGTTCCACATGCCACATCCAGGACAGCTGCCTTCTCTCTGTCACCCCTGAAAAATGAGCTTGCACACTCAGCTGCTAATAAGGGAGCACGGTAATCCAGCAGCGCTACATCCTGAGAAAGCAAATTACAGATAGTTTTTACTGAAAAAAAAGTGTGGGGAAAAAGTACTGGCGCCTAAAGTTTACCTGCTCATAGTTTTCAGCCCAGGTATCATAGAAGCCAACCTTATCTTGGGCCCCTGTGTTTTTATGGGCTGACAGGATCACATTCCTCACATCAGAAAAGGTCCGACTGCTGTTCGCCATTCCTAAAGGAAAAAATGACAAACTTTCAGGCAATTTCTTTCAGTATATTTTTATGACTTTGTGACAAGTCCATACATTTATATGATGTTTATTTAAGATGTACTGCAGATTGCATTTGGATAAAATCATGTAAATATTTTGTAAACACAATTTCTAAATACAAAGTCGCTGGGGTTTATTTGTAGCAATATCCAAAAATACATTGCATGGGTCAAAATGATTGTTTTTTTTTATATGCCAAAAATTATTAGGAAATCAAGTAAAGATCATGTTCAATGAAGATTTTTTGTAAAATTCCTAGTGTAAACATATCAAAATGTCATTTTTGATTAGTAAAATGCATTGCTATGATATTCATTTGGACAACTTTAAAGGTGATTTGCTCAGTATTTTGATTTTTTTGTACCCTCCAACATCCAAATAGATGTATCTCGGCCAAATATTGTCCTATCCTAACAAACCATCTATCAATAGAAAGCGTATTTATTCTGATTTCATATGATGTATACATCTCAGTTTTGTAAAAAAAAATTTGTGGTCCAGGGTCACATAAATGAAAGTCATGTGAAATATGTACATAAACCGTCCAATTAAACATTACACTTCTTCCATCTTAAAAAAATAAGATAACAGCATCAGTCTCTCATTAAAATGTTATTTAACTAACAGTGTGCGCATAAATCACTGTAGTAAATTCCTTAAAGTGTTATTCTTCGTCTTTCCAGTAGAGAGCGGTAAAGAAAATCAACAACAAAGTATTCCAAAGCTTCCATCAACACATTCAACTAAACATAGCATCAGATTTATATTCCACAACCGCCCAGCTAACGGTTTAATAAGAAAATGGACGCTTTTAAAGAGTTTTAAACACTTTTCGCCTGCTTTACAGTGATTTCCATGTAGGGGAGCAAACCAAATCCGGTTTGCATTGTTGTGGTTTAGCGGAGAGACTGGAAACTCCTCGCCGTGGATCGGGCCTGTTTCAGCACATAACCTATTCAAGGTAACTTTAGCGGCTTTCATTATTAAATCTTTAAGAACTATATTCTGATGTATTGTCTTTACAGTTTAATGTGACATTTCACCGCTACTAATGTAGATAATGCGCTAGCTAGCTCAATGTTTCTTGTTGGGTTTAAAGAAAGAAATTCAAGCTTTGTTAAGTCGTATACGTTACTTCTTGCTCGCTCGTTATAACATGGCAGACTGTGTCTGACTCAAAAAAGATCAAACTGATAATGTTTTCTTGAAAGTGAATAGAAGTCTTTAATCTACAGCACTGTGTAAACGATCATTAGCGTGTATGCGACCTACCTGGTCTCCATGCATCTGCCATGTGAATTGTGAAAGTAGCACTTGCATAGAAAGATACATGCTGCACTAATTATAATGCAAAGGATGTGAAATGCTTAATTAATCATTTTACATACTTAAAATATATATATTTTTTTTATTATCAAGATGTACTTAATACTATGCATTGTTCTCCGTTTATTTAATGTGTCGATATATTTTCTCAGCTTAACTGCTTTCATGAATAAATGCTTGCTTTTGTAAAATATACTGCATTTTCACTGTAGCTCTTTGTATTCAGGTGATTAAGAAGTCACAATGTCGATTTTGGGTCTAAAAAAGAAGCAACCAAAGACTTTTAAAGTCAAAGTCAGCACCATGGATGCTGAAATGGAGTTCAGTTGTGAGGTAAACAAATATGAACATGCATAACTGTGTGTTTTGGTTTCTGTCTGCCTGTATTATCATCTTTTTATGTGTATCTGTGTCTTTCAGGTCAAATGGAAAGGGAAAGATTTGTTTGACCTAGTGTGCCGGACCATTGGTTTGAGGGAAACGTGGTTCTTTGGCCTTCGATACACAGTGAAAGACACTTATGCCTGGTTGAAGCCTGATAAACGGGTGAGATGTAACCGCAGTGCCGAACTACTACAGAGAGCTTATTATAATAATATATGAGTTACTGATAAGTTGTTGGATTTTTTAAAAATCTGTCTAGGTTTTGGATCAAGAAGTTCCTAAGGACTCTCCGATAACATTTCATTTTCTCGCCAAATTCTTCCCTGAGAAAGTGGAGGATGAGCTCGTTCAGGAAATTACTCAGCACCTCTTCTTCTTACAAGTATGTGGGAGTTGTTCTTGTGAATCTGGCATGATATCGGTCCATGATGGTCTTTTCCGCTCTACAGAAACCTCTTTTTGAGTTTGGCAATCATTTATTTTGTTTTCTTTGAGAAAAGGTCTTCTTAAGTTGAAATGAATGCTCTTCCTGTTTCTACACCAAGGTCAAGAAGCAGATACTAGATGAGGAAATATTTTGCTCTCCAGAAGCCTCTGTTCTTTTAGCGTCATATGCTGTTCAAGCCAAGGTAGGTCTCCATATCAGTGGAGTTTTCAATCATAGGATGCATCTAAATATTCAAATATTTCCTGTTTGTCTTCCTTTCTGCAGTATGGGGACTATGATCCAAACTTTCACAAGCCAGGCTTTTTAGCTCAAGATGAACTCCTGCCCAAAAGAGTGAGGAATGGCTGCACCACCTGAGAATGGGTTCATTTATCAATCTCCAGCATTTGCATTCATTAACATGACACGTGTTGATTTCTGTGCTTTATTGTCCAGGTGCTGATGCAGTACCAGATGACTCCAGACATGTGGGAAGAGAAGATAACAGCTTGGTATGCTGAACACAGAAACATCACAAGGTAAGACTGTGCATATCCTGTGGCGTCCATGTAAACCGCTTGGATATATAAGACATGCTACATTTGTTTTGTGTTTGTAGGGACGAAGCTGAGATGGAGTATCTAAAAATAGCACAGGATCTAGAGATGTATGGAGTTAGTTACTTTTCTATTACAGTAAGTCTCTATTTTTATTGTTATTGTACACTGGTTGGGAGAAAGCTTACCTCCACACCTTGTTTTTTATGCAACATTTTAAGAGAGTAATAAATTAAAACTATTTATGTATTTGTTTTTTTTTTAAAGATTAAATTAGAAAAATACTAAATATTATTGTCTCAGACATTTGGATCCCACTGTGTTTATTGCTATTCAGAATTGAGATAAGTTGCATTTTGGTGTATTTTGATGCATTTGGTTTGTAGTTATAGTTTATGAATTATTAATGATGAAATTAAATCTCACAGCAAAATAAGAGGGACACAGAGTTGCTTCTTGGAGTTGATGCTCAGGGTCTTCACATCTACAGCCCCAACAACAAGCTCAGCCCTAACAAATCTTTCCCCTGGAGTGGAATCCGAAACATCTCGTACAGTGAGAAAGAGGTTGGGAGGGAAAATTCTTCATCAGAAATATAATTTTGTATTTGTATTTTATGTATATGAGCCTTACATGACTCTCAAGGACACCTTACAATAAAACACGGAAACATTGAATGAAAATAATGGTCATTACAGCCTAATTATGAATTATTAATTAAGTATTGCATGTGTCTTTTCTCAGTTCACTATCAAACCTTTGGACAAGAAAAAAGAAGTTTTTAAATTCTACTCCTCTCAGCTCAGAGTTAACAAACTGGTAAGTTACCTTCATAACTGTTTCTGTAATAAAGTGTTTCAAAATAGCTGCTAATGTTATTTGTATGAATTAGATCTTACAGCTGTGCATTGGAAACCACGACCTGTTCATGAGGAGGAGAAAGGTGGATTCCATAGAGGTCCAACAGATGAAGGCGCAGGCCAAAGAGGAGAAGGCCAGGAAAAAGGTCTGGCGTTTTTCACTTCCATTCATTAGTTTAATGTTTATTGTCATTAACTTTGTTCATTTATGAAAACAAGCTTTGGGTGTTACGTTTCTTATGAATTCTTCTTTTCAATTCTCTTGAATTATTAATAATTTTTTTTTATGCTTATCAAGTATTCATTAAACATAATCAACACTACACCTACAAACGTTGTAATAAGACTAAGGCATTATATACCATAATGTACTTTTAATGGGCAGAATAAAGTACACTATCGTCAAAAAGTTTGGGTCCGGTAAGTTTTTAATAATTAAAGGACATTTGAATTTAAATTCTATCATAAATGTAATATAATAGAAATGTATATGTCCATTCAGCAAGGATACATCAAGTTGATCAGAAGTGACTGTAAAGACAATTATGTTTTAAATATTTTTCTTTTATTTAAATGAAATGAAATGAATACTGTTCTATTATATTTTCTATTAATAAACTGTTTCCAAACAAATATTAGGCAGCACAATATTTTCAGTATTGATAAAAGTTGTAAGAAATGTTTTTTGAGCATCAAACCGGCATATTAGAATAATTTCTAAAGAATCATTCAATGCTGAAGATTGGATTAATGAGTGAAAATTTAAAAAATAAAACATTTACTGTTGCCATCAATTAAATAAATTAAGCTTTTTTTAAATGGAAAAAAGTTATTTTAATATTGTGAATTATTATTATTATTATTATTATTATTATTATATATAATTATTATGGTTTTTTTTACAGTATAATTGACCAAATGAATTATAGCTTTGGGCCACTCTAAAAATATGCTGAACAAAACATCAGATTTTTAAAATGTATTTAGTGTCATCTTGTATTATTTAATGCAAGCTCTCTCCTGATGTCTTTGTGTGTGTGTTCAGGTCGAGCGTCAGATTCTTGCACGGGAGAAGCAGATGAGGGAGGATGCAGAGCGAGCAAAAGAAGAGATGGAGCGTCGTCTGTTCCAGATACAGGACGAGGCTCGAATGGCCAATGAAGCTCTAGTGAGGGTTTTGCCAAGCTTGAAATTGAGTGATGCCAAATAGTTTACTTTCTGTCCCCTGCCAGCTTGTGATATATTTCCTCCTGGCCCCAGTGGTATAAACGTATGTGGTCCAGACGTAAATTTGAGATGAACTGAGAGCTATTAAGGTCCAAACCATTGTCCTGGACTCCCATTAGAATTCCATCCATGCTCTGAGACTCCCTGAGCCTGATCCGCTAAGACTTTCTTATCTGTCTCCGTTTCTGCAGCTGCGCTCCGAGGAGACGGCCGACCTTCTGGCAGAGAAAGCCCAGATCGCAGAGGAGGAGGCCAAACTACTGGCACACAAAGCAGCTGAAGCAGAACAGGAGAGGCAGAGGCTGGAGGTCACAGCCCTCAAAACCAAAGAGGAGAAGAGGCTGATGGAGCAGAAGATGAGAGAAGCAGAACAATTGGCGGTTAAGCTAGTTGAGCAGTCGGAGAGGAGGTGAGTCAGTAGGGTTGTCGGTAGATACCAAAAGAGAACATTAAGATTTTTTAAAATTCCCTCCAAGGGTGCAATCAGTAATATAGTTAAAACAGTAATATTGCGAAAAGAAATAACTATTCTATTTTAATGTATTTTGAAATGTACTCTGGTGTTTAGTGTCATGTGATACTTCCTAAATCATTAATATGCTAATATGATGTTTTTTGTGCTCAAACATTTTTTTAAATTAATGTTGAAATTAGATTTTGCTGCTTATTATGTGTATGGAAAACAGGATACACTGCAGTTTATACATTAAGGCATGTACAATAAAAAAATAGTTGATAATAAAGAATGTTATATATATTATTTTTCACATATGTGTTGTTCCGTTAACTTTCTATTCATCAAGAAGTCCTGGAAAAATTAATTGCAATTATATCTTAATAGTCTATGCTGTTATTTTCTAACCAGAATCAAGTATCACAGAGACCGAGAAGATCAATTCTTGTCTTGTATTTTGTGGTTCAGATTGAAGGAGGCAGACCACCTGAAGCAAGATCTGAATGAGGCTAAAGATGCAGAACGGAGGGCAAAGCAGAAACTCCTGGAAATCACCAAATCCACATACCCTGTAATGTTGCTATGACATGTTATGGCGCTTTTCCACTGCATAGTACGGCAACGCACGGTTCAATACAGCTCACTTTTGGGGGGTTTACCACTGGGAACAGTACATGGTACATGGTCCTTTTTTTAGTACCACCTCAGCAGAGGTGCCAAGCGAGCCGAACCGTTACCAAAACGTGACATGTAAACTCTGCTGGTCACTGATTGGCTGGAGAAAATCGTCATTACTGCGTCACTGAACTTGTGACACGAGACACAACAGACCCGCTAGATTTAAATAAGCACAGTCAGCGAAGGATCGGACGCAACTTTTTTGTTTGAAGAAACGCACCTTTTTGTATTAACCAAAAATGGCTGTTTCGTGGTCTATTGAGGAAGTACAGACGTTCCTCTCGTTGATAGCTGAGGAGCGGATCCAGCGAGAGCTTGCTGTTAAAAACATCCACATGCCGAAAATAAACAACACCATTCCGTCAATATGCTCCATTGTTGTTTGTTTATTTGTGGCGCGTTCATGATGATGTTACGGCAGTAGAGGCGATGAAACTATTACGACACGTGAATAATTTCACGCAGTGGAAAAGCACCATTGGAGAGGTATTCTGTTGTTTATCGGGCTTATTACACTTCAAAAACATGTTCTTTGTGTCATGCACTCAGTTAATAGCAGCATACTCCAGCCCTCCTCCACCCCCTGGGCCAGAGAGTCCAGATACGACTGTAGACATGGGCAGCGCCATCAGAATGGATTTCAAGGACTCGGACATGAAAAGACTTTCTATGGAGATTGAGAGAGAACGGTACGCACTTGATCACATTCTCTCTGAAGAACTGCTGAAAACTGAAGCTGAATGTATGCTGCTGTCTTCTTGTGTGTCTGTAGGCTAGAGTACATGGAGAAGAGCAAACATCTTCAAGACCAGCTGAAGGAGCTCAAATCAGAGATTGAATCCTTGAAGTTGGAAGAGCAGCAACAGGCTGGACTCTACAGTATCAGGGGTTACACTGAACCTCCTTATATTCCTCACAGCAATGTAAGAAACATTTAAACATAATGAATGCTTACCGCAACTAATTTACTGGAAAATAGACTTGGCATGGTTAAGTGATATATTAAAACAATTTTATGGGCATTTTTACCTTTATTAAGCCTTTTTTTTTTTAAATGTATTGTTTAATGCAGAACATGAATGCATTTAACCTGCAGTTGCAAATGCATGAATAATATTTTTATATATTGAACAAAAACCGCTGAATACTGATGTTTCAAATGATTTAAAAGAAACCCGCTCTGTGATGCAAAGCAGTGCTGTGGCTATGTTTGGAGTTATTTTTGTTGGTGAAATAGAACAAAAACTATAGTATGGTAAAAAAAACAGTGTAGACTAGTAATGCAGGCGTGTGCTCTGTAGGGGTGTTTTGAATGTTTGTTTTTTTTTCTTTTTTTCTCGCACAACATTAAAATGACAATTGTGGATTATCGCAGATGATATATAATGCACACCCCTATTTAGTGTTCAGCAAGGTTTTTTTTAAATTTTTTTTTTTAGATGTCTCGTCAAGGCTGAATTTGTTTAAAAATAAATAAGCTTTTCCTTGATGTATGGTTTTATTATAGGACAATATTTGTCTGAGATACATTATTATATCTGAGGGTGCAAAATAATCTAAATATTTAGAAAATCCACTTTAAAGTTGTCCAAATGAAATTCTTAGCAATGCATATTATTATCTAAAATAAAGTTGTAATCTATTTATGGTAGGAAATTTACAATATATGTTTATAAAACATGATCTTTACTTAATATCCTAATGGTTTTTGGCATAAAAAAATAAATTCCGATATTTTTGACCCATAACAGTGTATATATATAATTTATTTAAATTGCATGAATGTTTATCCGTGGAAAAAGTTTTTTTCAGTTCTCATCATGAAATATTTTGCATTCCCCACAAGACTGTAACAGTGTTCTTATTCTGCCTGGTCTGTCTATTGCAGAGAAATTCTGCCTACATGGCTCAGATGGCCTTCTACGAGGAAGTGTGAAAGAACAATCCAGTCTCTGTTTGAGGAGCAGGAGGCTCTGGAGGAGCGGTTTGCAGCTATCACTGAAGCATGCATGTACACCAAAAAATGCAGCAACCTCATATACTGTGCTTTTTAAGATTAATATATTTCTGTTTTGTGTACACTTCAATTCATGTTTTACTACTACCGCAAATTGATTGGCACTTGCGAGCACACGAAACTGCTTGTTCGCACGCCAAAAATATTTGCTGGATATGCAAGGTATTAAGGGACATTTCTGATACAGGACAGTGCCTTCAGAATTCTCAAACCTTTCAATGATGATGAAGCCACCAGAAATACTAGGATTTATTCTTTTTCTATGGGACGCTTCATCCATTTAACACTAGGTGCCTTTAACAAATACCACAGATAGAGGTATTAACTACAATATCAACCAGTGTCAATGCATTTGATGTATTTGCATGTTTTGAACTGCAGATTTTGTTGTTTTTTTGTTGTTTTTTTTCCCTTGGTGCTTTTTGAATGTGTAGATGATAGATATTTTCCAGTACACTTCGGTGCCTTTTGGAAAGCTTGCACTACTCATTGGGCTGAATGATTCTCTACCGATGCACTCTATCTCGCGGTATGACTGCTTGTATAACCCGCTCGACATGTGCATAAGCTGTAACTACTCGATCATATTCAGGAACGGAGGGAGATTGATGGCCTCTCTGTTTATAAATGTGCTGTACTCATCAATTTTGGCTGGAGACTCAGACTCCGAGTGTATTTTTGAATCCATGACAGTTTTTGATATAGTGAAACACAGGCAGATTTATTGGTTTATGTACCATTTTTTATTTCTAAATCAACTGACGCTTGGACTTGGTGTCATGGTGGTTATGAGCCGTGTTGACATTTCAGCCCATTTACATCGGAGTAACATTTCAGATCTTTTTATTCAATTCAAAATTGTTTCGTCAGAACGTCCTTTGTTTCAAAATGCAATGTATCCAATTACGCAGTACACACACATTTTGCGCTCGGTTTTATGTTTCGAATGCTTTTGGGTATGAATTGTTGCTGAAATGTTGATGTGAGACAAATGTGTGCGCTCGTATATAAAGGGATGAGTTGTTAGATGTTGGAGGAGCTGAAAGGTTGTTTATGTTACAGCATTTAACAGAGTTAATGGATTTTGGAGCAATATCTTTTGTAAATACACTACATGCATTGCAAGTCTTAGTTTAAGTGCAAGACATTCCTGTTATCGTCAGCATGACTGTGCACATAAGTTTGAGATGTCTTAGGCAATTGTTCATGTTTTAATGAATGCCACAACCAAGTTTGTTTGACTTTAGCCATCAGCACCACAAAAATAACTCTTGTTTTTTTTTGGCATGAATTTCATCATTTTTGTGTTTGATTGAAAAACCTATCACAGCACAAGTTGCCTCTCTTTAATATGTGTGCCATGGATTTCAGATTGTCCATATAAACGTGGACATGCAGCAATCTCATGTGCACTGTATACAAATAAACTACAAAGATGCATTTGAGAGTTTTTGTGCTTTGTGTTTGTCTGTACGTCTTACTGTGAAAACCAACAAGAGACCAAAACACAGAAATCCAATTTGTGTGTCAGACCGTTTATGTCACGCTGGTTTATCTGCAGAACATCCAGTGCTTCAGTTTTTATCTCCTGAGGTTAAAAGACGAAGTGAAGGGTCCACAGTGTCTCACAAAAGTGAAAAAGTTCCAGTCGCTGCCAAAAGAGGGCGAAATAAACCACTTTATGGAGCTGAATATCTTTTAACGTGTGTTCTACTGAAATCACTGGGCTTTAAAAAGATGTTTCTTTCTTTATAAATTGATTAATAATGATAAAATTACATTTCAGAAGAGTTCTCTTTGTATTCGTAGGCCTATATGTATTGCTAGCCTTAGTTACCTCATGGATATGTTAACTTTATTGCGGATTCAAGTCCCAGCTGAGGTGGGTTTCATGGTGGTCCGGTGGAAGCATGCCGGCCCATAATAACCCAAAACGTTGATGGACTAAAACCGTGTTTTTCTAAAAGACCCGCTGTTGTTTTCTGGGAAAGTGAAAACGTCACGAGCGAAAAAAAGGTAAGTAGTTGCTAAACAGTAAAGCGGATATGAAGCTCAAAAAAGCGTTTAATTTTTTATTCTCACACGTTTTAGAGAGATAATGGTTGCTCATTGAAAATGTATGACACGTGATCACAGTCGAATCAATTTTACAAACATCCTAACGTTACTTTTATTACTAGTTTTAGATAATAGCATAACCAGCACATTTCAAGACTTATACATATTTATATTTGTTTTCATTGCAATTATATTTTATTATTTAGCATATTTTTTTTATTTCCTCAAGCAATGCTTTGTGATAAAAGAAATTGCCTTTGATACAGAAGTTATGGGTAGTTATAGGAGATTTGTAATGATGCATTTGAGGCCTGTTATATTTTTCTGGTGGCTACGACAACGATCAGATCCACCCACAAATATTTAATGTACAGTGAAATATGGATGTGTCCAAAGCTGTATATTTTATCATGCATTATCATACATTACGCATTCAAGGCCATCTGGAAAGTGGTTGAAAGAAGGTGGAAAACTTGTGGAAAATCCAACTTGGTGTTGAAGATTAGAACTAATTATATTACTTTCTGAAATTCCATTAGATGCGAGTTAGAGATGCAAATTACTTTGAAGGACAGGTTTGAAATGGAAAGCCCAGAATAGTGTGAGTAGGCCTACAATGTGCATAAAGTGATCCAGATATTATCATCAAACACTTTAGATCACTTCATTTAAGATATATAGTCAAATGTCCACTCATTGTAAATGTGCAATTATTACTACTATCAGTAACCATTAGTGTATAGATATATAAATATATTTATATGCGTGTTTGTGTGTGTATATATATATATATATATATATATATATATATGCTAACTATTTTGAAAATATTTACATATATACATATAAACGTATATTTATATAATTTATATTATATATAAATACATTTAATTTACAAATGTTACATATTTGTCTTAAATATATACATGCATGTGTGTATTTATGTATACATAATAAATATACACAGTACACA